>JAQQZT010000010.1:9872748-9882748 GCA_030068275.1 Clarias platycephalus
CACACAGAGACGGGAATCGAACCCGGACCCTGGAGGTGCAAGGCGACAGCGCTAACCACTACACCACCGTGCCGCCTTTTTGATATACTGCAAATGCTAAAAATAAAAAAGTGTTATTTTCTTTCCCACTTGATAAAAAATAGTGTTTAAAATTGGTGGATAATTACATTACTAAATGTTTCAAATTAAACAATTAAACATATTTGAATATTACAGCAAGGAATAACTAGCTAGCTAACGTTTTTATATTCCAGCTAACTTCAGCTACTTTTAGATCATCAGTTCTGAGCATTTTTTTCCTCTTTTTCACACATGTTCTTTTTAATTTCCAATAAACCAGCAGATGAAATGACTTACCTTTGAGCAGAATGTTGACTGAGCTGTTGCCTAACTGTTAGGGCTGAAATGCCCTATTCGTGAGAGACCAGGTAAATGATTTGTGTCATTGAAGTGATCTTTTGCTTTTTGTGGCTCATCAACGTCAAGGTTCAATGTGTCGTGATGCTTTTAATGAAATTGCATACATTTATCTGCAGTAGCCTCTTTATTCTTGTCAGGGTTATGGTGATGAAACAGCAGACAATTACAAACATATCTACAAGGTTATGTCCTAGTTTATACTAATAAATGTACATTACAAAATAATACAAGCACAGAGTCTTCTAAAAGCTGCTGGTCGTAGCTTTCCATAGTCCTACTGGAGGTCTACACAGAAATGTCCCACATAGCCTGTACAGTAGGCATCACCATTCAGAACACTGTGCCATGAATCCACAAATTGAGCACAGACAATTTTACAGCACAGAGCGCTGAGAGGTCCAGGGACCACTCAAAACTATCATACAAACTCTCTCCGGTTTCAACAAGAACAGCAGGCACACGGCACATCACGCACAGTGGATCGAGGCCTGGGGAAACCCGTCTCACAAGATTGGATCTGGAGCTCTGCCACGACCGGCACTCGCAGACAGAGGCACAAACACAGCATAACATTAAAACAGAAAACGCCAACGCATTCAAATGCAGAAGTAAAAGAAAAAAGCTCCGACACACACACATACACACACACCAGCTCACACTATCTGATAGAGCTCATGGTGTGTCTGTCAAGTGCCAGGATTGAGGAGGTGTATGTACAGGGGTGCACGGTGAGATGAGGTTAATGAACAGAGCTCAGTGATTCTCTCTCTCTCTCTCTCTCTCTCTCTCTGACTCTCTCTCCTCCATTCCTTTTCTCACTCACTTCGCTGCCTTTTCTCTGTCCTGATTCTTGGCTCCTCTCCAGGTTGTGGGATTCTGGAAGTTTGTCTGGCACAGAAACAATTTCTCAGGGCTCGTTGCACAGGGGAAGCTGTGTTCGGCTTTGTGTGTGACTTCTGTGTGTGTGTGTGTGTGTGTGTGTGTGTGTGTGTGTGTGTGTGTGTGTGTGTGTGTGTGAAAGAGAGAGAACAAAACAAGAAAGTTTAGAAATACAAATGTAATGTTTTCAACCTTAAACCCTAAGACATTATCAGCATCATGTTACATGCACTATTTGATTTGCAGTTAAGTCAAATGTTTTTTATTATTATTTTCCCCAGATTTTCTCCTTAATTTAGTCGCATCCATTTCCCCCCGTCACTAGGGGTCTCCCACATTATCCCTGCTCTTACTGTCACTCAGTCAGTTAGGGAGGGCCAAAGACTATCACCTGTTTCCTCCGAACCACGTGACGCCAGCCAACCGCATTTAAGACAAAAAAAAAAACTGCTCGCTCACTCACCATTAGGGGCGGCGTAACACACTCGGAGGACAGCGCTATCCGTTACTTCCATATGCGTGAGCTCACAGATGCGAATGATTGGTTGTAGCGCCGTGAGTGATGTGAAAACGCTATGTAACTCACACCCCGCTGAGAGAGCTCGGCCAATCAGCTCTCTCCAGGCTCTCGGCTGCAAGAGGCTACAGCATCTCCCGGGAATCGAACTAGCGATCTCTGGATGATAGGGCAAGCACTTTACCATTGCGCCACTCGAGAGGGGGATTCATGTCCACTTATTGTTAAAAAATCCTTTTTCAAAAATTGTGCCTCATATAATAAGTAGAAACCGTTGAAGAAATCGTTCTTGGTAAAATCATATCTTTTTTTTTCTTACACGAGTTCTGTAGATAATATCATTGAAATCATCAAACCTGTTAGTGATTAAGTCACGCATAAATTGTGCATATGTGAATTCAGCTCTGTATTAAATTGGGAATAACTAACATGCTGAAATAATTTCCCCTTTAAATATAAATCCTGAATGACTACGTTACATCTATGTTATTCTTACCAATTAATGTGAAATTTATAACACTCTCCTCCATTACCCGCCATGCCATTCGGGTGCCCACTGATACGCCCACCATTAGGAACTCATTCCTCCAAAGTGCGAGAAAATGTAGAGGTTCATGAATCCCTTAGTTTGTCTGGATTTCTCATCTGCTCACCTACAGTCTATACTCTGTTCAAATGTAGATCAACTTTCATGCTAACACTCCCATAAACATGATCATGCTGGCCATCCTGTGGATTTCTAACAAGCGACCCAGCCTTGTGTTAGACGCCAATTAGTATTGCAGCTCGTATTAGCCATGAACAAAGCAGTGAGGTGAGTCATGAACCTGTCGGCACTAGTTCGCGGAAGCTCGCATTCCCATTAACTAGCAGTAAAGAGAGATTGAAACACAACATGGACTGTTCAGAAGTAATAGCTTAGAATTAGTTACCAAGAAGCCAAAGTGTTGTTTAAGATACTTCTTGCAAAAAGCTGTGACTGGTTTTGAATGTCGGTTTTGGCAGGCAGCTGCTCTTCTCTATTTCTGGTACTGCACACAACCACTGGGCAACAGTGGAGCATGAGGACGAGCACCAATCTGCAATAACATTAAAAACAATAGCATTAAAACCACTTAAGTTTTTGGGGTTCCTTTGTGCTACGGGGGCAGATCTGGCTCCCTGGGCGTGACTCCACAGGGTCTCTGGGGGAGTGCTGTGGGGTCTGGCACTAGGATGCTGACTAGGATCTTTTGGGTACTTTTGGTTGGGGGTGGGGCTTCTCTGGAAGGGACTTGTTTTTCCAGTGCAATCCCATGGGTGCTTGATCTGATTGGGATTTGGGAAGTTTAGAGACCACATTGACAGCCTACCAGGCCCCATGCATGACTGTGGTGGACTGGGTGGGTGTACTGGTGCCTTTCTGTCATGGCCAGTTTTATAGGGATTTGTGCTGCATTGGCTTTCGTGTGGGATCGAACCGGATGGGCTGGCCTTGATCCTGTCACGAGTTTACTGGAATATAGTTGGCTCACTTGTCAGTGGTCACAATGCTAGAGCTAATCAGTGTATATTTCCTTTATATAAGATTGTTGAAAAGAATTCTCCTGTTAAATTGTAACACTTGTACAGCCTCAACTGTTCAACATAATCATTTGTTTCAGTTTTCCTCATTTGTATGTAGTCTTCACCTCTTGATCCCAAAACTCTCTAAAAACTTTCTTTGAATTTCTTTCCAAGGACAAATTACGTTTATTTAGATTGAATCTTAAAAAAAGATCCATCACTCTTCTCAAAAGGTATGTAAAGAGAATTGAGAGAGAAAGAAAAGCATCTCTGCAATGTGATACCAGTGGAAAGAAGCTGAATCCTGTTGTTCTAGGAATCTCATCAATGCATTGTTATACTGTATATGGTTTGCGAATAAAAAAGCTCTTGCCCTCGTCTTTTCACTCCCTTTCTCCTTCCTATTACATACAGCAGGGTTGATCTTAAAGCAGTCAGGAAGAGCCAAGACAGTGAAAAGTGCAAGAAAAGACTCCAGTAACCATCTTAGATGACACTTTCTTTTCAGCCACATCCTGACTGTAAGGGAAGCTGTCAGCGCATACACCACCGTGCACTTCCTGATGTCAGTTACCTAAGGCTGGGGCAGCTCATACTTCCAGCAGGTATTTGTTAAGCAGGAACCTGTCACATCCACCGCAGGGCTTTGATAAAGCATCGTCTTTTTGTTCAGAGTGCATAAACTCATTTATCTAATGAACAAGCCCACCTCAAACCACTCTCTGAGCTCTCGCGGTTCAGGGAGATCAAACGCGAGCTTTGAAGTCTTCAGAGATACAGTTGATTTGCTTAATGTGTCACATGCATTTGGATAAAAACCCAGAGAAAGTGGAAGAATTCATCACCACTGTGACGGGCATTCTGGCATCATGTTCACAGTAGTAGGGATGACACCAAATATACACATGTTACACGAAATAAGCAGGCGTGTTTTAAACTGATGCAAATACTGATAGGAACAAGAGGGGTCTCTGTGCACCAGGAAAGATCACTGGAAAGGAAAAGGCTGTATTAACACCATTTCTTTATTCATCCCAAACTACTTTATTGTGTTTGGTCAGTACCAAATCTAACCAAAATATGGTCCTAAGAAAGGTAAATGTGAAAGAGTGATTAAAAAGGGCCTACTGAAAAAACAAACCGAAGGAAAAAACATATATATACAGTATATATATCATCGTCATCATCTACGATAACACTTTATCCAAGATCACGGGGGGCAGGAACCTATCCCAGGAGACTTAGGGCACAAGGTGGGGTACATATATATATATCATACATAGTACCTGTATATAATCTATACACAAAGAGTTTGAGTACAAACTTTGTTATACATGTTGAGTTTGTGATGTCATTATTAAACATTTCTTATTTCCAGACATTAGTATTCCAAAAAAAAAAAATCTTAAAGGTGAATGTCCATAGATCGGAAATAAAGCATCATATGATGTAAAAGAACAGCAGAAAAGCTCCTCAGCTCATTTCCTTATAAAATTGTACTGACTTATTACTGTTTACTAAGTAATTTTTTGCCTTTTATTTAACATCCTTCGAAAGAGAAACTTTTGAATAAGAAAAGAAAAACAGAAAGAAAGAATCAGTGAAAAGCAACTATAAATCTGTCTCTCTCTAACTCACACACACACACACACACACACACACACACACACACACACACACACACACACGCGCACACACACACACACACACGCGCACACACACACGCGCATGCACACTGTCCTTAACCTCTGTCCATCTGAATTTTCCATCTTCCTCTAGTTCTTAAAAAAAAAGTCAGAAAAGGTGAACAAGCAATTGTTATTACTACACTCTCCCCCCTGCTGCCAAATCAGCAATCAGTGCCCTAAATAGCCCCATCCTCTTCCAGCACTGCCCCATTTTCCATCTCTTAACCTGGCCGCTCCCCAGGCCGAGCTTTTAGTGTGTCAGGCAGTGTGTGCAGGGAGCGAGGCTGTAATGGGGTGCGCACAGCAGGGGTGAGACGGCTATCGGGATGGAGCAACTGCCTAAAACTGCAACTGCCAGAATATGTAGAGAGAAGAAAGGAGCGCTGAGGGATGGAGGACGTACCACAGCTGGCGGCGCAGGGTCATAAGGGTGCATCTGGAAAAATGATTCCTTTCTTGCATCTTCATACTGACTCTCTTAGAGCTCTGGCTTTGTAAAATTTCAAGTTACATTTCTATTACTTTTTTTTTCTTCTTTCCTTATCGCAGGATGTTTTTTGGTCTCGGTCTTTGTTCTTGTTTCCAGTATTCCCAGGTGATGAGATGATGTGGAATTTCTCTCCGTGTTCTAGCTAACACTGAAGCAGCAATTTATAATTCAGAAAGTGTAACTGCAATTACAGTTATGCCCTTTTCTTGGAGGAACACCTCCTCGGTTGAACCTCGTGAGTTGCTTTTTAGGGAAAAAAGTGCCACAGCTGAGAGGTTCTGTTTGGAGCAGAGATAATTTGATAAAACTGTAAATAAATGCCAGAAATAAAGAAACACTTTGAGAAACATTACAGATTAATCATTTAAACAATCCGAAATGCTACTGTTGAAAAAAAAAAAAAAAAAAAGCATGTATTAAATAAAAATATCAGAACCGCTGTTTTTATGTTCCCTATCCAACAGCTTCACATGGACCATGGCTAGATCTCCAGCAGAATGTGTGAACCTAAAGGAAAAAAAACCTTGTAACAGGTACATTTCCTAGAAAATATCCATATTTTTCCTATAGACTTAAATAGGATACATAATATTCTGCTTGTGTATTTTATATTTTGTATAAGACCAGTTTTCTTACATCTTTCAGGTAATCCTTTGGCGTTTATGACACGGATCCATCAGCGGCTGGTTGACATTCAGGTTCAACTCACACCGAGTGGGCTAAAACCAATTTCCTCTCGTGTGGAATTCCTTGGCTATTCGAGCATGATTAAAAAGCTAAAGTGATTTAGTTTAAATGTTACTGATTTTATAAATGTGAACACAGTGAATTCTAAGTGCTCCCCTTTTAAATGAAATTGCCTTTGAAAACTGGAAACTACCTTACTTTTTTAATACCATCAAGACATCTCCAAAATGATGGGAGAGACTGATAAAGTCCTACAGAAAACAAACAGCAACTTCTGCCCTGCCCTGTACACCTCCACAGGTGCGTATGTGTGTGTGTGTGTGTGTGTGTGTGTGTGTATCTGGCCTTACCTGTGCAGCCACCCCACAGACCTGGAGGTCAGCCAAGTCTCATCAATTATCCGTAAGCCAATCCAGCGCGTGAGTGGGAGGGTCTGAGGATCATGTTCTGGTTAATTGGGCCTCCATGCATGGATGTGGCACCAATCAACCTTCAGCTCCTCTGAGGCCTGAACTTCAGACGTCTCATATTCAACCGCTGATTGGACAGATAAACCTGACGGGGAGCCACAACGAGTAAACAGGATGTGGGATAGCATTGCTGTTACAAGGATGATTAAATTTGCTCTTGGATTAAGTATCTTAATTGCAGCTTGTGTTTATGCATTTACTTTCAACTGCATGAGCTGTGCACGCCTAATCACATAAATGATTCAAGTGTAAAGTTCTGTCTTTTATTATTCTTATTATTTCTGGAGCCCTTTGGTATTACTGTACTGAATATGTACAGTATTACTGTATACCGGATTTACACTCTAAAAATGGATGGATTAAACATGGGTAGGTTTGGAAAGCTGTGGACCGGGTGTAGAGTTTTTTTTTTGTGTGTGTGTTTTTTTTTTTGTAAATGCAAATTCTGAGTAAAAATGAATATATTGCTAACATACAGTACGTTTGTCAACAGAAATATGATTAAATGATTACATTTAGTGTGAAAATAAAAATATATGTTTTGCTCTGTCACATCTCGGTTTCAACTGGCGCATTGGAAAATTTCAGAAAATAAATCTTGATACAGTGCTGATTGTCATATCTATATACAGTACTGTATAGTCATATCTATATACAGTATATAGTGTATATAGTACCCAGTGTAAGGCAATGCAACTATCTTCATTTGTTTACTCCTGCAAATATCTGTCTCTGTATTCAGAATTAAAGCACAAGTGAATGTGACCTAATCTGAAAGTCTTTAAATGCAAATTAAAAATGAAAACATGGACAACATCACCAGAAACAAAAACAGAAAGAAAACATTTAAACTTGCATCAATCAGCCATTATATCAACAACACAAATCAATAACACATCAACACTGATTATCAATCAGGATCATGGGCACCCAAGACTCAACCATGCCCATTGGGACCAAAGGCCATCCTGTCTGGTCCAACCTCAGAAATCACAGATAAAAGTCAATGCTGGCTATGATAGAAAGGCGCCAGGACATGAATGCACCACAGGCATCATGCACAGAGCCCAGGAGGCACAGAGCTGTTCTACAAAGGTTTCTGCCCTTTGGGTCTGATTGAGTGCCAGTGGGATGCACCACACCGGACGGCACCCTAAGGATCCGCTGCCAATGTCCTTGTGTCAGACACCACAGCGCACCCCCAGAGGTCTTGTGGAGTCATGCCCCGAGGGGTCAGAGCTACAAGGGGAACTTACTCAATATCAGGCTTAGTGTTTTGTGCTGTAATGTTAGCATGTGTCAGCATGGTGGGTGAATTCTGGCTCTGATACTTTTTAAACCTAACCTACATCACCCAAGTTCATAATCAGTCCTAAATCAGCAGGACTGTGTGTTATACAGTACCAGTGAAAAGGTTTTTGTACATTCTAGAACAATGCTGGAAATTTCAAGACTATGAAATAAAAGGGGAAAAGAAAAGATCAGGGAATTAGGAGGTGTGTGCAAACTTTTGACTGGTGTACATGTAACTACATACTGAGAGAAAAAAGAAAATGGTAATATTTCCTCCCCAAAATAAGCAAACTATTATCTTCAACTAAGCGAGAATGTTGCACTTTGACGGTCTAATCCACTTGAACCTAGTGCACTTGCTAAAAAAGCAACATGCAAACAAACAAACAAAAAAAAAAACAAATACATATGTCTTATATTCAAGTCTGTCCTATTTCTGTTTATTTTTAAAATATTATCTGTTCATTCTGTTCATCATTTGTTTCATCACCAACTATGTAATATTTTATCAGATGTCTGACTCCAACTGTGACCCTATCTGCCCCGTTTTCCAAAATGACATCATAGAAATGTCTTTCTCAGGTAGGGGGGGGGGGGTCATGTGGAAAAGCGAACAGATAAAGACTGAGCGTGAGATACGGAGAAGAAAAGAGAACTCTGATCACAGATATCACTAATCTCATAATAATCCTATAATAATCCTGTTATGAGCACGTTCTCAGCGCTCCTCTCTGTAATGCGATCTGGATTAAGCTTCAACAAGTGGAAGTAGAGAACAGAGACAAGGGTTGATGTCCAGCTGAGATGCTTGCGTCTAGATCCATCTACACACACACACACACACACACACAGGAACACATGCCATACCATCGTCGAATTGACCTGATCTGTGTAGGAGGGGATTCCAGTGTTTGCATGCATGTTTGTGTGTGTGGGGAGTGGAGGGGGGGGGGGGATGGTATGGGACGGTAGACGCGAGGTGGGTATCACTGACTCCCAAACCAAAAGACTATAATTTGGCTGGTATTGTTCCCCTTATCCTCTGTATCTATCACAGTGTGGTAAGTGTTCCTATTCAACCCGTCCATCAAAGAGCTGGAGGGCAGCTTTCATCTCAGATCAGGTAACTGCACAACGCTTCAGCAGGTTGGATCTCCACAGCGAAGAGAGAACCAAGAAAGACACTCCCTTCAGCACACCCTGCACACACAATAATACACGCACACAATATTACACACACACACTATTACACACACACACGGTCAAAACAAAGGATTTAGGGATTAAGTGCTTTGTAGTCATTACATCTTTCATGCGATTGATACTTACTGATTGATTGAACTTTCTTTCATTCTTTTTTTCCATGCAAATTTGCTTTCACTAACAGGATGCTGGATAGTTCTCATAAAAAAGGAAACGATTTGAAAAATTGTAACAAATCCAAACAAATTGTAAAAACAGAATTTGAAGTACAAATTTGAACATGTGATCAGTTTATGTTTCATTTACAGTTTCCCTATTATACGAAGTTTCCATATTTTGAGCTTAGTTAAAAAGAAGTACTCATGGAATGTTCGAGTCAGTTCAATGTATTTGTGAAGTGATTTTAAGAGTGAACATTGTCACAAAGCAACCTAACAAAAAAACAAAACCTCTGAATATAAATGTACAAAAAACTGTATAAATGTAATTAATTTGTGCTTAATGGGGAAGCCAAAGGCAACAGTGGCTGAGACAACTTCATGAGATGAAAAGAAGGTTTGAGAGGATGCTGACTCAGAAGAGGATCCTTCCTTTTGGTGATACCGGATAGCATGATCATGAACAAATACTTTCTGTACTGTAACTTTATGCTATATGAAAGGAACATTAAAAAATTACACTTTGTTAAGGGTACCAACTGTACTAGAGTAAAACATTTTTAATGGCGATTTCAGAGTGACTTCGATCATAAGGTATAATGACAAAACTGTATCAAATGCAGTCCAATGTCATCTTCAAGAAGGAGAGA
>JAQQZT010000010.1:9893904-9906965 GCA_030068275.1 Clarias platycephalus
TTCGGCAGCAGAGAGATCCTTTTTCTTTCCCATATTGCTTGAAACCTGTGGCCTGCTTAATAATGTGGAACAACCTTTTTCAGTACTTTTCCTTTAATTGGGCTTAAGTAATTATCACAGGAGTCTGAGATTCATTTCAGTGATCCAAAGAGCTCTGAGACACAACACCATGAAATTTAATTTAAAAACCTTTAAACATTTAATGTTTATGACCCTTACATCCAATTTGCATAATAATTTGGAACGCGGAGTAAAGTCCAAGCTAGAGCAAGTCAGTAAATAATCTTTGTATCTTTTTTAACCTTTTATTGTTGTTACATGCTTTTCATCATTTCTACTCATGCATATACTGTAGGTTCTGGTGTAAGTAACAAACAAAACAAATTGGGCAATGCTGTCACAGATAATCAATCAACAATGGCATGGTATGATTTGAGTTTTATTAGACTACTTTTTATGTTATTAATATATATTAATAATACTTATTTTTACTTTTATTCCACTATACTCTACAGGAAATATCTGTACTTTCTACTTCACTACATTTCTGCATGACTTAAAAGCTACTTTAAGATAATGTAATTCAGGCATAATAATTTTGATACTTAAGCAAAGTGAGTGTAAGCTCGGCCACGATCACTTGACTGCTGCTTAATTAGAAGATCAGGTCGATCTGGTCCAAGCTCTTTAACTTTTTTTTTCTTTCTACGCCCGATCACCTTGCAAAGGGGTATTTTAGCAAAGAAATTACAGAATTTATTCTCATATTTATCTGGCTTCCACATCAATCACTATTCAATACATTAACTAACAACCGGCTGACCGTTAATAAGACTAGTTGAGAATGGTCCAATCACATGAGCCCAAATACTTAAAAAAAAATATTGATTCGCTTAGAACAAAAGTGGGAGGGTTCAAAAAGGATGATTTGAAAAAATCCAATTAGAGATCAGCCTCAAATCACATGCTTTTCAAAAATTTACGTGCCTACATTGACACTCGTTTGTCCGACGCCCCACACAAATGAACGTAATAAAGTTTAGATTTTTTTTTAAAATTGTAAATAAATTATATTAACAGGGGAATATTGTGACTAAATGAGTTTATTTAATTATTAAAATAAATAATTATGTTGTTAAATAATTACTTGCTAAAGTAGCATTCTTCTCTGCCTAACTGTAAGGGGGCGGTGCCCCAGCGCCCCACATTAACCGGCCGCCACTGCTTTCTCAATGTTTAAGATTCATTATAAATCATTATAATAATACACTATAGAAGTGTGATAATACAAATGAAGCATTACACAGTCAAAGAATTTTCTTCGTTTATTTATTACAAGCAATTTTACAGCTTTTTTGCTGTTAATAACTACAGAAAAGCTGGCAAAAATCCACATATATCTACAGATACCAATCTGTTAAAAACTGTATACAAAAAAGACCCCCAAACTGTACAATGACTCATATGACTAAATATATACTGTAAGGTGTACAGTAGTCTACATACATTTTAAATATACAGTATAGACTTAGTTAAGAGCAACATCACACTTTGTGCTGACGAATTGAGAAAAAAACAAAAGTAAAAGAAAGAATATATTTTAAAAGCAAATAGACATTCGATTAACATGAATAGGCTGGCGTTGATTTAGCCCCACTAGAGTCAGTAAAGCCTTTACAATAGTATAGACATCTAGAATAGTATTTGGTCACACTTTCTGAACAGCAGCGAAAATGGACGCCAAAGTGTCTCCCCAGGTTCAGTGTGCGGCGTCCTCGAACAGTGCACGTCGACATGACTAATGCAAACTCAAAATCCTAAAGTGAGACCGTAGAAGGAGCAGAAGATTAAAGCTATTCCGCAACCTCTTCTGTTTACCGGGTTTGACGTTGCCGTCGTCTGCCGTATCTCCAATTTTGGTTGATAGAAAACAAATCTAATACCGTAAATCGAGTGGTACTTTTTAAACCTCTGAATACAAAAAATAGCAAAAAGCTTTTTTTTTTTTTCTTTTTTCAATACGATATACAAAATATTTATACATCTGTCAGTTCTACAGGATAAGATACAGTCTTTTAATAGAAACCAGTGTCTGGCGATTATCTGATTCCTGGCATAGAAAGAATTCCTACACAATACAGTGGCTTGTCGGAAAAGAAAAGAAAAAAGATAAATCCACAAAAAGCAACACAAGTGTCTTCCCTCGTATAAAACATATGTATGAAGGAGATTCGATCCTGCACTGCCTTCCTGAAGCTCACAAAAATGTGCACAGTTCACATCATTAGTATTATTGTTCACAACTACAGTATGACTTACACAAAATAACCAGATAGCTACTGGTGGAAGATATAAATGACATATAGCCGAATGAAATAATGCTGAATGGTGAGTGTTTCTTTTACTCCTCGTCAGCAACGTTTGCGTTTTTTTTTAAACCAGACTTGTCCTTTAATACATTCAGAATCTTAAACATATCTCAAAAAACAAAAAAACAAACAAACAAAAAACAGTGTTATAAATGAATAGAATTGAACATTTCCAGTAGTTAGTTTAGTTTCCGTATATTAGTGGTTGTAAAAACAGACCCGTATAGTGGTAGCAACTAAGAATGGGACAACATTCAGAATGCAATTCGTTTGGTTTCAGGTTTTACAAGTGCTTTTGCAAATTCAGGAATGACAAATCAAAGCTGAGGAAAATGCATTATAATTTAAAAGTTTAAGAGTGAGTGTAAGTTCTAATCCCAGGATTTCCAAATAAAAAAATAAAAAAACTCTCTTAACTCTCAAGCTGTCGTCAGTCGTACGGTATATAGAATGCTCATATATAATAAACTAGCAGAATGTAAAAAGATGCATGATTAGGCTTAGCAGCTACTGGTAACATGCAAACATCCAGACACTGATCAACTGATTATGTGTTTGACTTTAAATAATGAATGATGATTACATTCAGACACATACTGTAGAACAGTGCAGCTTTGGACCAGAAGCAAAGTCACTCATTCATGTTTCATTCATTAGTTCATTAATTCTGGAATTCATTCTATAACTGTAAACCTCATCGCCGACACACATTCATTTATAACATTTCCATTAGGTGTAGAATCTCTCACAAATAAAAAAAAAAAAATAAATAAACTGCCATCTTTTGAAAAATAACACTTTGCATGTCCCAAAAATAATGTCACGTGACACCAGTCAAGGAAGTTTCGACCTTGGCGTTTCTTGCTGTTAATGTTGTAAAGGATTTAATAATAATTTTTTTAAAAAGTATACAAGCAGCCATCGGGACTTCCTAACTCAGTGGACGTGCATCAACCACAAGGCACCTTACTCACAAGCAGCTAAAATGTTAAAAAAAAAAAAGCAGAAATAAACACTATCTAAACATTGGTCATCATAGCAATCAATACATATGTTTCTGTCTCTGTCTCTAATTCTGACATGGACAATGGTTAAAAGCTCAGAGATCAATGAACAGCCATGGAAATTTTTGGAAACCAAGATGGTAAAAGACCTCAAAAAGCGAGGAGAGAGGCTCTGACCCTGAAACGACTGAGGATACAAGTGAAGACGGAGACAAAAAATAAAAAATAAAGGGAATGTAAAAGGAAATCTGACGAAACAAACCGTCATATCCTATAATTATATTGCACTATAAGAACGTTTAGGGCGTGTGTTCCTTGAGCAACATGACACCAACTGTACTGTACATGAACCATTTATGACAACTGACATAAAGCTACTGGAATATAATCGATCGCTATTCCAACAGCTGTTAAAAACTGCCTTCATCAGGTCAAGCTGATACAATCGCTATTGAGTTTTTTTATACTGTTATACTATACATAATAACCGGAAATTTGCTGCATTCGTGCCTCGTCTTCTAGGAAAAAGATGTTACATTTAGCAATAAAAACCTTTGAAGTGTCTAGATATTAAGTAAAAGTGATGTGCAGCAACTTTGCAACCTGCACCACCCAACCCTGAGCACCTGGTGGTTACTGCTGAACCCGAACGATCAGTACCGCTGATTTATAAAATGTTATTTGACACAGCAACGTTTTTTTTAATATAGTATTAAAAGCTGCATTTATTTAATATTTCAATCAAAACTTTAAGCATTAAAAGTGAGATTTTGGAGTGGGGAGGGGATATAAGAAATAGAATGATAATGGGATAAGAACTAAGGCAGGGCTTGTTGGGGTGTCGGTTAATATTGAAAATATTGGATCATGACTCATGACTATATACAGTAGCTGTCAATCATTTAAGATGCATTATTTGATCCAAGTCTTCTTTGTGCATTTAAAAAAAAAAAAAAGATAACTCATAGCTCCATGTGGAGTTAAAAAAAAAAAAGGAGTAAAGGTTGCTGCCAGGTCTTTGATATATAATTTATTATACAACAGTTAGTTCGGACTGAGTGATGTGTTTGGATGAGGATTTTTCCACGAGAGGTGATAACGGACAGTAACTGCACTGGGACGTTTAACTATACTGTACTGTATGTATCACTCGGCGTCACAATCTTTGTCTACATTAACGTTAATTACTTTAACAAACCAGAGCTGATATTCTAAAGCGGAATCACGTGGAAAAAGATAAAGAGAAACTTACTAGATTTAAAGGACTGTCCACCACCTCTACATGCATTTATTCTCCGCTACATAGTACCATCAATAATTTAAAACTACCATCACCATTAATTGTTCTTATCAGTTAATTCCACTAACTGACGCTTGCTAACTGTCAGTCGGCAGCTCCGCCAGCTCCGTGGAACGATGGAGCAAAATAACTGCTTAAATAAACAAACAAATCAATACTCCTAATAATTTGTGGAACTGTTGTATAAACGCCATATCTCAGTCGAGGTCATGCTGTTGTGCTGAATATAAGCATGGCTATAATACCTTTAGCACTAACGCACGAAAGCATCACAACCATGCTGATATCCAGTACAACAGCACTCATGCGATGTTGCTTAACTATGACTGGTATCCAAATATCCTGGTTGATTCACATAAACCAAACGTCCCTTAATTCAGGCGTTATCGGAACTCCATGAAGGTACGATGCAGTGACGTGAGCAGACACCTGACAATTGGAATTAGCCGTTATAACCATTTATGTCAGCTGTCATAAGGGCCTTATTGACGTGTCAGGAAGCCTTAATCATCGTTAACCATTCAAATCGCACAGACAAAACACCCTATTATCTAAACACCCTAATATCTATTGTATTTCTATTATCATTAACATCTATTCTGAGCTAAATAGTTGTTTAGGAAATCCAAAATGGTTTCTCTTATGAGTTCAAATGAATTAAAGGGAAGTGATACATAGTGAGCAGGAGACATCTGAGGTGTAGCCAATGAACTGGCTGATTCAGTGACACATCGATAAAAGTGCATCGGGCAAAAACAGACAATGACTTTGAAAGATGATCAGGTTTATAATGACACAATTAAGCCAGCTTAGCAAAACAAGGCTCCAAACTGTCAATACAAATGTTAGGCACAGCTAGCCAAGTAAATATAGTAAATATAACGTGTGCTGCCAAGGGAATAAAAATAAATAAATAATCTTCTCAAGGAGTCTTGCATGGCTTAGCTGGCTGTAGCAGATGGTCAGGAGAACCACACCACTGCTATCCGTCTCTCTGTACAGCACATCCCTGTTGTTACACTGATCTTCAACCAGCTTTTCCATTCATAAATCCAAACCCGAAATATTTAGACTTTTCCAAAAAATATAGCAATATAGATATATCTATATACACATACGTGACACAGTATGGCAATAGAGGAAAAATAAAACTGATCTGCAATCAGTCTAAAAGGGAACTGTCTACCATCCAGCTGTCTGCTGGTGCAGCGTGTGAACTTAAGGCAGTGCGGTGGGATTCGTCTAATGCCGTCATGCGCCCGTTTCCCTGCTCCTTCAAATCAGTGTAAGGCAAGAAGAACACTAGTTTACTCCGTTTATCTATTATGTTACAACCTTTGGTGTCCGGACCACAGTATGAAGCATGGGAGATGGTACGGTGTTAAGGCAGAAGAACACAGAAGCTAAGGTAGATAGGTTGGAAAAAAAAGAAACAGAAAAGCATTTTAATGGGTCGAGGGAGAGAAAAGCGTCGCTAAATAAATAGCTGTAGCACATCTCTAATCACCTACACAAGACTAACAAGCTGCCATGACCACCCAGTTTTAGGCTTTTTCTAGCAATAGAGTTTGATAACTCGTCAATCATACAAGACATACTTTACTGGCGCGGTCATATTACAAATGAAAAAGCTGTGACAGTCCAGTTCTGTCTCACAAACGCACACAAAAACAAGCACACACACATACACACACACCCCTATGGCATTCTCAACGAGCTCTATCTAATGGAGTAAAGATGCAACAATGGCCGAATTCCAGCCACTTACAATTCAACATAACGGCGCCTTTACGGAGTGTTCCTCAAAAACATACGCCAGTTTGTTCTAAGAAAAAAACATGAAAGAAGAAAAAAACAAGAAGGGAAGGGAAGAAAATTCAAGAGAAAAGGGGAGAAAACAAGCGTCAGGATCTGTTTAACGATCATGCAACTAAGTTTTAAACGTCACACACGCGACCTGTACACTTGCACAAAAAAAACAAAAAAAAAAAAAACCACAAACAGTCAATCAGCCAATCACGCGGCAGCACAGAAGTGCGTAACATCATGCAGATACAGGTCAAGAACCTTGAAGGAACATCAGCCAGACCAGTTTGAGATGACAAGGTTATGTAATTACAAACATGGTGAGGAGAAAAGCACAACTTTTCAAACTTCAGCAAGGATGTGCCTTCAACAGGCGAGGACCACATCAGGTTTCACTCCTGACTGACCGAATCAGGAATCTGATGCTACAGTGGGTGCAGGTCATCCAAAAAATATATATATAATAACAGGCCTGGTATTTTCCCAGTGATCGACCACGTGAGTGGCTGATTGGACAACTGTATGAATGAGCAGGTGTACAGGTGCTCCTAAAAAAGTAGTCGGTGAGTGTATATCTCCACATTCAGATCATTTCCATCAAGTGGAAAAGCTGTATGCTGTATTATAGCTGCTCAGTGCCAGGAAATTAGTTTCAAGTCATTTTCACATGGAAGGTGTGATTCAGGGTAACACACAAGCACATACACAAGGGAATCAAGGCCCCTTAACACAGCACTTTGAACACTCCCAAGGATCTGCTGGCCAATTTGGGCAGGTCTCTGAACCACAAACACACACCCAGCCTTGTTACTGTGTGCTGCCTTGGCGAAGTGTGCACTTTAAGAAGCCTTTAACGATTTTAATTTCAGGATCAGTCTGCGCTAAGGTGTGCAAGTCTTTAACTTTAGCTTAGACTCTCATTTCAGATGGAAGTTTCACGTCCGGGCGCGGAGTAGGCGTACGGCATCCCGGACAGCCTGGGGTTTCCCCCAAAACGGAAGAAAGGGCGGAAAGTGCAGTAGTCGGGGCCTCCCCCCCAGCGGGTGTACATCACTTTTTTACGAGGGGAGGAGTCAGACCTGTGATGGGCGTGGCTTTGAGCCTCATCATCGCCTCGTTTGTGAACAGTTGGGGTGTGGGTAGAAGACAGAGGGGTGAACTCCGACAGCTGACCCTTGTAGAGTTTGTCTGCGTTCTGCAAAAAGCAAAAAAAAAAAAAAAAAGAAAAAAGGAGGGAACAAGGAAGAAATGCAGAAGACAAAAAGAGAGATGTATGAGAGATATGGTACCGAGTGGTCACATACAGTACAGTACGAACGCAACATGCACAGGCAATGATAGTGACACACAAACACAATAGTATTTACAAGACCAAGTGGAACCAAAATCACCCACAAGCCCCAAACACTGCAAACAGCCTGAAAATTTCATGGTGCAAAAAAGAAAAAAGAAAAAAAAAAGCCCAAAATACACATCATGCACTTCATCAGTGAGGGTCAAGTGAACAGTCCTAGAAGGTACTGATATGAATATAACAATCAGTGCTCAATCATGGCTCGTTCAACCATTAGGATTTGTTACATTTTGGTTAGAACACTCTGTCTGAGGAAAGATGCCGTGATTGGCTAGTGACGATGTGAGTGAAAGGTGGGACAAATGGATGGATGTGCCCAAATTTTGGATTCAAAATGATTGAACAAACTATTTTCTCCAGAGTTAACGTTGTCTACTGACTCTGGCAATACGACACAACGTGATTTAGAGTTAATCAGGGAAAAGAATCCACATGGTGGCACATTAGCATAGTGATTAGCACTGTCGCCCTGGGTTCGATTCCATGGAGTTTGCATGTTCTCCTTGTGCTTGGTGGGTTTCCTTTAGGTTCTCTGGTTTCCTCTCACAGTCCAAAGACATGCAGATTAGGCTAGTTGGCGGGGGCATTGCCCATAGTGTGTGAATGTCCAACCACAGTCGTACAAATGGGAATAAAAACAATGGTCATCATTGACCTCCATGGTCCCTAGTTGGACTATAGAGGTTTCTAGATGGATGGATGGATGGAAAAGAAGCCATATAACCACCCATTATCTAAGAAACCATGTAGTACCACGTCTGGACACTAGAGTGTCTCAGAGAGGTTTAAACCATGTCAATACTGTACATGTATATAAATCAGTCTGGCGACTGGACATCTTTTTCTGTACCCTGAATATTTACAGTAGATATAAAATGTTTTTATAATGGCCTGTCAGAAGGCTCGTATTGTAGATCTGAACTTCGTCACCCTCTAGGACTGTGCGCTCAGTAAACATGAAAGGCTTTTATTTATACAGTGAAGCTTCAACAGATACAAGAGAGATAAAATCAGTTTTAGGCCATCACAGTAGAAATAGTGTGTGTGTGTGTGTGTGTGTGTGTGTGTGTGTGTGTGTGTGTGTGTGTGTGTGTGTGTGTGTGTGTGCAGTGATATCAGAGCAATTATGCTCTGTAATGTGTAGTAGTAAGTCTCCGAAACCACCCCTGTCGGTTCTCATAGCAAATCTCACAGCACATCGGCACACCAGGGGCTTTTCAGTACCGTCTCCATCAGACTCATCAAACCTAAAAGTAACTGAGCTGAATGCTAATGTGGGCTTTCCGAGAAATGCTGAAGTCATGCTTCTGAAGACGATGAAATCATAGCTACAGATTTATGTCAATTTCATCTGAGCTAAAATGTTTGCTTCCTGAATTACTGTTACAGAAGAAATGCCTAATATTTATTTATTACCGTATGTTGTAATTACAGTACATGTAAATTCTGGTACACACTTTGCATTTTATCAGCTTTGGCAGCAGTATTAGATGTGAATAATAAAAAAAATAGCTCAAATGCCATTTTTGACAAATTAATATGTAAATGACATAACACGACGTTATAATAAATTACACAACAGTTATTTCTGACCGAGTAATCCGATTGGATGAAATGCATTCCGCAAGTGATGATACATATAGTTAAACGTCCCACTCTGTATCACTTCATGTCACAAGTGTGCTAGTAATCCTTAACTGCATGAGCTACAAAGTTAACTAGCTTCTAACACAAGGCTGAATCCCAAATCCCTCTCGTACCCCTGATTAAGGGCACTACTTGGTGTGTGGAACAAGGGATTGTGGTGCACTAGCTTTCCATTTTACACTATTTAAGATTAAACCCTGAAGCTGATACTCTAAAGTGGAAGAAGTAGAAATCTAAAGGAAATCTGGTCATTTTTGCTTGAATATTCAATGATGGCTTGATCCAACAGAAAGCAGTTACTGTAAATTATTTTCACCTAGACGTGCTGAAGGATTTATTCCCCTTATGGCACGGCAATCCGCCAACATATTGTTTTATTAAATAAAGAATCAAGCACATCATATACCTCTCTGGTTATGGTTTTATTTAATGTTGTGGAATGTACATGAAACATGATCATTCATGGAAACACTTACATTATACAGTAGCGGCTACTGAGGGCTTTTTGTGTTGGAAAAAAAAAATAGACTGTAGATTTTACCTGCACTGGCTGTAGGTTTACAAGGTTCACAGAGCTACCATAACCCGCTCCTTCTACACAAACATAACACCGCTCTGGTTACTTTACTACAGTATATTGAAAATTGCTTGCACTGCAAGTGCGCCCACTTGTGGTGTACAACTTAATAGATATGAGAGCTAGAGAAACATTCTGCAAAACAATCATTATAGCTTAAACATTTTATTAATGGTTCAATTCTGAATGACAAATAATTATTGATTAATAATCATCGCTATAATTAAAATATATAGTTTTTTTATGTAAATGCGAGAAAAATTAGTTAAGAACGGTGTCCAGTTTGGTGCGCTTTTACTGTAGACGGACCAGTAATAATTAACCTTGGAAAAAAATATAAAAAATCATTAACAAATGAAAAAAAGAAACAAAAAAATATATTTGAATTTGTTGGGAGATGAAATTATTTAAGTGTGGTAATTTTTCTGGACATTTTGCATATTGGATATGTGAAGATAAAGGGTAGATATACTGTACATAAGTGCTGTTTGGTCGTGTTCTAACATAATTTCTATTATATGAAATAATATCTATTGTATGAAACATGGATCCACTTTTCTGTACGACTTGAACCATTATTTCAAATCCTAGGTATGACATCACAAGCCAGATGGCTGATACATGTGTCTGAGTACACACTACTACACACACTTAACACTTTCGACCTCCATGAATCCTGCAATGCATGTACCAGATGTTATAAAAGATCAGTGTATTAAATGCTAAGCAAATACTGCAGTGTTAAATAAAGAAACTTTAGATTTGATCAGTCTGATGGTGGACTGGTTGTTAGTACCATCCCCTGTTTGTTCTTTTTACCATGCTGCTGTTAAGCCTCAGTGGTGGTCTGAACCCCATGTAACAGGGAGTCGTCACTGTGTGCTAGTAAGGTCCTATCAGCTTTCATCCTCTGTGGACAGCCACACACACACACACACAAACAGACAGACACAGACTCAGCCTAAGGGAAATAATTGGGTGCGGTGGAGACTTTTCTTCGATGCTCGCTCAGTGTTTCTTCAATACACAAAAAGTTCAGATCAACCTGTTCCTGTTCAGAAAGGTTAATCGTGCAAAACAAAAAAACATGTACAACACTGTCATTGCATGGAACCATGCAGCTCCCTGCGTTGCATGTAGCAATGAACATAGTTCACATTTCATATTCATCCAACTCACAAACACAGATGTCCGTGTTCATGCACGAGAGCACGTATACTGTAAGCAGTGCATGCAGTTAAAAAGCACAGGAGGAGGAATGGAACAAGTGTCACTCTGGGGTACCAGAGCTCCTCTTACAGTCATTACCGAGAGCTTAGCAGGCTTACGTCTTCAACTAATGCTTTTCCAATAAATCAGTAAGGATTTGGTCTGTCATTTCCAGCGCTGAAGAACGCGGCTATTAGATTGATGGAACTGCAATTAAATATGGATGTGTTTGTGGACCGCAAGGATTTCCATGAAGCAGTTGAAATATTCATGTTGACTGAAAGACTCGATCGTATTTTTTTTTTCATTACTCGTATGGATAAATATTAGACACGCTAAACATAGCGTAATTTGTATTTTTCCCTTTTATGTATGCAGTGTAGTGCAGATAAAAGGTTTTCAGACCCTTTCAAGGTTTTTTTTACCTTTTGCAAGATTTCACACTCATCTTAAAATTTTTATTCAATTTGAATTAAATACTGAAATACTTAAATATTTCATTTACATACATAGGATGTAAATTGTATATTTCAGTCTTTTTTTTTATTTTTTTTTTTTATCAACGAAACACAACAAAGACCTGTTTGGTACTACTGTATGTGTAGAATGATGAGAAAAAGTATTTAAATCATGTGAAACAATAAAATGTGAAACAAATGAAAGGGTCTGAAAAAGTGCAAAGATTGTTTTTTAATTAACAGTCCAAATAATTAATGCTATTAAACAACATTCTTATTAAACATTGCTCCCATACTTATTTTCATTTTTTGATGATACACTTGCGCATACAGTATGTAAAGAATTACTGACTAATAGGAAGCTCTTGGTACTGTTCAGTAACTTGTTCCACAAACTCTCACACACACACACAACCACACACCCACAGGCACACCCACATGCAAAGAGAGCGAAAGGATCACCTCCTGCCCAGTTTAGAAACTGATACTGCTGGAGGTCTGAGAGAGCATAAAGATGGTGGACTGCTCGGTGGTAAGGCACTGGCGCTTTGTCTGCCGTTACCACGGCCACGTGGGTGCAGAGGACAGAGGTCAAGGTTCAGAGGGTTAAACACATGGAGAGGAAAGGGCAAGTTCAGGGAGGCAGTCGTACGCCACAGGAGCAGAGGCAGACGAAGAGAGAGGAGAGAAGGAAAAGACAAAATGGGGTTTAGAACAGTTAACATGGAAGGAGGGATTAGAGCTAGAGTAAGACACTAGGCTACTATCTGTTTATCCTTATTGCTTATTATTACTTAATGTTAGTTTGGGAACCTAAGCAGCCAGTTTAGCCAGAATTATATTTGCTTCACAGAGAATTGCAAGTGGTATAGATTTGCACTAATAGGGCTTTTAGAACTAGTTTTTTTTTTTTTTTTTTTAATATCATGAATATTGTACACGCAAAAAAAAAAAAAAAAAAAGATTGGAGCTGTTTTCATGCTGTTTCAAGTGTTCAAGTTCGACTTCTCTTCACTGATTTTCAAGTCTAATGAAAGAGTTTTCCTAAACCTTATGGCCAAATATCCCTCATTATTGGAAAAAAATATTTCGCACTTATTTACAAAAATTTTAAACGAATCATTGACTCATAATGTGAAGGTAGAATATACGGTACTGTGCAGAGATTTTGAGCCACCCCTTATTTCATCATATTTTGTTTCCAAAGAGTCTGACTTTCGCACCTTGGTTCGCACCATCTGGGTTCGATTCCCGGCCAGACTCGATTCCCGTCTCTGTGTGCTTGGAGTTTGCATGTTCTCCCCGTGCTTGGTGGGTTTCCTCCGGGTACTCCGGTT
>JAQQZT010000010.1:9907065-9926696 GCA_030068275.1 Clarias platycephalus
GCCCTAAGCCTCCTGGGATAGGCTCCAGGCCCCCCGCGACCCTGAATACAGGATAAAGCGGTATAGAAGATGAGTGAATGAGAATGAGTCAGACTTTCTTGTATTTTTAATGTAGTCTTGAGGAATAGTTCTGATGTGGCCGGTGATTAGTATACTGGTGACGCTGAATGCTGAGTGGTTGGAATAGACGAGATGGAAAATAAGGTTGCTGCTCAGCTTGTTAAACAACCAAAGTTTAAACTGTATCTTCACCCACTTTGCAGGCTGTCGCAGTAAAATATTTGTTGCCATTTCTTTGATTTAATCTACATCATTTAATGTAAGACGAAAAAAATAAGAGGTGGCTCAAGACTTTTACACAACACTTGATGTGATATATGCTGTAACCTCGTTTTTGTTTGAGACTATTTATCAGCCCTAGTAGATGCAAACCTTTGAACATTTCTTTGCCCAGATCCTTCCTTATAGCATACAGATCAGTTTAACGCAGAGCTGCAGAGGTTTGAGTGAAAGGCAGGTTAATTAGAAAGCACACAGCGCTGCTGCATAGCTGCGTCCATTCTCTCCGGTTGAAAACACACCAGCACGCACCTTCAGTTTAAGAGAATTTCAAAGAAATGTAGGACATCCTCCAAAAAAACAAGCACAAACACTTGCTTTTTTTCTTTAACGAAGTAAATTTCTTTCTTTTTTTTAAATAAATCGCTTTTATCACTTCTAAGAAGAGAGTAAAGCAAGAGAATTGTAACGTTGCAGCCGAGGACCTCCTGAGCTGCATACGCTTATAATACACTTACATCCAGCATTCTCGAGACCGTTCCGTAGCACATGTAAATCTAAAGACCATAAACGTGGTCAAAACACAAAGTCATATCTCCAACAAAATCACAATGTAGATATAATTAGTATGTTATAAACTTCAACAGGCTTTTACGTCACTGTACTGCGAGGAAAAAAACAAATGTAAAGGCAAACAAGACAGAGTTTTGAGGATATTGTTTGCATGCAGTAGGATTGGGGAATCGAAACAAAATTACTGCAACATCGGTTTGTGTAATGCTTTAGAACCGAATGTTAAAATCTGTTGACAGCAGATATCATAGTAACCTCTTTCTCTTTGATTTACTGTAGTTGACTAAAATGATATAGACTTTTTTCAGTGTTTTTTTGTGTAAATTTTACAAACAATATTAATTTTCTCTCATAATACAATATTATAGGCAATTTCGTGTTATTTCCCAACACAGACATTATAATACATATGTATAAATAATGTAAAATGGGCGTTCAAGTCAAACTAGGATTTGTGAAATTTCTGGTAAATGAAGGTGCAAAACGGATTGACATTTACACTTTAAAGACTTTAAGAACAGTACAGTGATGAGATTCTTGGTAACACATTTAAATGATGCCAGCCATTTTACTCTCATATAATATAAACACAAACTTGTGTCCTATTATTCTCCACAATCAAAAGTCCCAGTTTGACTTGAACAAATATGTGTATTCTATTTCTGTATCCTGAATATACTTTTCCTGATAAATATACTCATTAAAGTCAGAGCTGTTAAATTGCATAAAATTTCCAAAATTATTTGGACACTTTTCTTTGACATTCCCTTCTTTTCCGAGTAGGTATAATCAAAAGAGAGGTAAGAGAAAAAGAGCTGTAATTGTAGCAGAAGCAGGTGTACCTGGATTTTCTCGGTGGTTGTGGGCCACAGCGCCCTCCACAGCACTTTCTTAAGCACATCGGGAAGGAGACTGACCATGATGAGCAGAATGATGCTGAGCCACGCGGGTCCACTGGCCAACATCTGCATGAAGACGTAGTACATCCTCTGATAGTTCAGGAACGGCCTGAGAAGAATCATATGCTCGGAGTCATCAGACAAAGACGAAATCATGAATGAAACTGAAATTTTTAATTCTTATGATTTTTTTTTGTTTATTTATGCAGGCTGATTATAATACCTGAAATCATAGTCAACTAATTATTTGTAATTTTTATAGAAGTACAGTATAGAGATGATCATCTATACTTCCAGAAAAAAGTTTGACTGAAATCCATATGTACAATGCTTTATTTGACATAACCAGAGATTATAGGTAGTCCCCGACTTACAAACAAATTCCCTTCTGGGATCATGTTCGTAAGTCCGATTTGTTCTTACGTCCGACAGTAAGTCTTATACACCTTTGACACGAATATCCAACGTAAAGCATACTAATCGGTCTTGACTAAATCGGTCCCCTTTCCCCACATTGCCATCATGTGGGCAAAAGGAAATAAATCATACAGTGAAATATTGTCTACTTCTTGTACACTACATGTTAGCTACTACTGTGATTGAACCGGAAGTAGAACCGCAGCCCATTCGTATCTGCAGAAATCCGTAATTTAAATAATTCGGGGACTATCTGTATAAGTAATCTGTAGTTACGTCCTGAAAGGATGCAAACGTACCAAATGATGCCGCCCCATAGAAGTGAGAAGATCACATAAAAAAGCAGAGATCCCCATATGACAAAATGGTTGATCCAGGTCCAGTAGTGTGTGTCCAGAGCAAGCTACAGAACAACCATACAAAAATAATGATGAATGTTTCAAAAAAGGTAGAACCATCTATTTTTATTAGTGTGTGTGTATGTTTTGGTACCTTTAACGTGACTGTAAATACCAGCACCGTGAACACCAGAGTTCCAAACGTCCAGTTTCCAAACATCTGGATCAGAAACACAGCAACAACAGCAATAACACTGATTTAATACAAACAACACAAATGAACAAAACTGAAGCTTGGGCTTTAAGTATGAAGCACTATGCTTCTTATTTATTTCTAATTAACAAGCTTTTTATATACTACAGTTTGTTTATGGCATTAATCGAAATGTTTGTCTGGGCCATGTTACTTCCTGAAACAAAAATAATTATGATCACCTCAAATAATTTCGAACACAAGCTCGAGCATACAGTATATACAAATTTCCTAATTAATGAAGATAAGATGAAATTATTAAATATCTAATGAATGCAATGTCATTTGGTCTCCATCACAATGTACAGTAGCACATTTTTAGTCAAATTCAGGTTTACATGTTTTACTCAATGACAAGCTAAATTTCTTCTGGACAGTTATTAGTATTAATGATCCTTAATGTGACAAACCTTAAAACTGGTACGATATGGAGCTCCACATCAGGAAGCAATACATTGTGTCATTTTTTCATTTGGCTTCAAAATTTTACACAATTTTTATTATACGATCTCAATACAATATGGTTAAAGACGATCATCAGCCACAGTAATTTGAGCTCATGTAGAAAATACTGTAGTAATACGAAGCAATAAGGATGTTTTTCTGTTCATTAGCATGCTTTATTTAAATTTTTACAATGCAATTACCAGATTTGTAGCTGTATGTTGTGTTTCTATTGCCTTGTAGGAACACTGATGCTCTAAGATTTTAATGAAAAATTTCGGTGGAGTGTCACATGGCAAGTTTAAGATCCACCGTTTTTAATGTATGACAAAATAATTATGATGTGTGATTTTTCTCAGTGAAAACATCATTAAGCTGAAAAAGTTAGTGTACGACCGAGTTATGGTAAGCAGGTTTTTAAAAAAAAAAAAAAAACCTACACTCATGTAGTTGAACTTCTAGTATAAACTTTCAAATAACGTAACTTTTTAAAAATCAATACATGTTTATAGGAAACATTTGCTTCCAAATGGCATCATTAATGTGTGTATGTACCATACATTTACCAGTTGTCTCCTAGCCACTCCAAAAGTAAAAATAAATAATAAATAAAAACATGACAAAATCCACAGCAAACATGGAGAAATGCAGTGTAATGGTTAGAGTTTTAGTGAACACCACCATGATGAGCTGCTAGTACTGGTGTAAAACATAGGACACATGAAGTGAACGCCAAAACAGACACACGGTAAACTTACCCCACTGTGAGAGGAATAAATGAAATGTTAAAACCACTGCAAGAACAAATTCTCTATGGAAAGGCATTGTTATGTATGAAATGTTTATCCTCGCATGAAAGTACATTGCCGTCAAATACTTTGGGATGGGCAATGTGACAGAAATATCATATACAGTGAAACCTCGGATTACGAGTAACGCGGTTTGCGAGCAAAGATTTTTTTATAAATTTTGACTTGGAAAACGAACAAGTCTTGGTTTACGAGTACTAAGTATCATGTATCACGCATGCGCTTCTTGAGCCGATCACAAACGGTTTTTCTGCGCTGCGGAATTGTGGGTAATCGTCTTCCCTGCTAGGTCTTAGTGCGCGTCTCTTACTGGTATAATCAACATCCGTGCACGCGTGTACTGTTTACTATAACACTGTGACCACGTGTGTGCGTAAAACATATTTTATTTTGCGTCTGTATGCGCGTGTGCAGCGCACGTGTAGAGATTTCTTGTTTATTTTTACGATAAAACAATGTTCCTGTAATAATAATAATAATAATATAATAATAATTATTATTATTATTATAACATGGAAGAAAACAGTTTAAATGTAAATTTAAATGAATGTAAAAATTTTAAACATGCAACTTGACTAAAGTTGCTTCCAGAATTTATAATAATTAATAAAAAAAATTTTAAGTGTTATAAAAAACATCATGTATCAAAACATAATGAATCTCAGTAGGCAGACTGCACGGTCACATTGCCCAGCCTGCATGTACTGTATATAACGTATAATTACGTTATAATCATAATGTTTATTTTCTCATGATCATCGGGTCACATGACCAAAAGGGTCACGCCTTCCAGTTTCCATATTTGTCCTTGCAAAGAGCCGTGAGATGGCGGACAGGAAGTCCAACAGAACCTACAAGGATGATTACAGTGCCACCTTTCTGGGAGTGTTTTTGCACCTGACACACACACAAAGACAAAAACGTGCTCTAGTTTACTACACAATGAAAGGGGAGGACGAGAGGGGCGGTGGATTAATCCTGCAGCACCCACGCCTAATGGATGAGTGAACGAGAGGTAAAGGAACTTGTTTAGAACTTCATGAGATACGATGGAGGGTTAGTGTAGGACGAGAAGGGTGAGAGGGGGATAGAAACAGACCAAACTGAAACGAAATAGAGGATGAGAGACAGACAGGGACAGGCTTACCATTTGCGTGTTTGTGGCCATTAGCTGAGGAAAGGAAAAGGGGGGAAAGGGGACGGGGGGGGGACAGGAAAGAGCAAGAAATAAGAGGAAGAAACAGAAAGAGAGAAAATAAACAAAGAAAAATCAACCAGAGAAGGGAGAAAGGGGAGGGGCAAAAAATAAAGAAAAATTAGGATGTTATAAGAACACAAAAAAAACCCCGAAACCAAATCAAACAGGAAACAGGCAATCCAAAAAGATTAATAAGATCTAACTTGATGGCACAGAGAAAGATGTCCCAGCATGCTTTGTGTCATACATGAATGGAGAAGCACCTGGAATGTGTGCAAGCTAACTCGTTTTTATAACTTTACACACACACACACACAGTACACACCACACTCGCACCACACACCACACTCGCACCACACACCACACTCGCACCATACTCACAGTACACACCACACACACAGTACACACCACACACACAGTACACACCACACACACAGTACACACCACACACACAGTACACACCACACACATACACCACACAATCTCTTGTTCTACCTGATAATTAAATTACTTCATGGATGAAAAGAACTCAAAAATGGAAAAGAAAATGGTGTGAAAAATAAAGAGAAAGCACATGTGGAAAAAAAAAATCAACATGTTGGTGGATGATGATGATGATAATGATGATGAGTTTTACTCAGTACCTGTCCGTTGCTGGTAAAGCTGGTGTTGTCGAATAGGAAGAAAGCACCAAAGAAGAAGACCAGTGCGTCAAAGACACCTAGAAATGTCCAGTAGATGAAGATGGGCCATTGGAGCAGGGAATTCTTCGCAATGTCTCTGAAAAACGAGAACACAAGGGAGTTTAGTAACACAATTTAAAACTAAAGATGTGATTTCACAAAGCGTTAATAAATGAAAAAAAATAATAATAACCTAATATATACAAAAATTATCCAAAAAAACGAAGAAGAAAAAAAAAGAGTCAACATGTTAAAACTGTAGGACTTCATTTTTTTTTTTATTAAAGTACGTAAAATTACTTTATAAACAAATATTTTTATATTCAATAAGTCAAAAATTATCCAAACTCACTGTCTTATCAGTGCTTTCAGTTCAAGTGTTTCTGTGCAGGTGTGAACATGTTACATCAGTTCATTTGTACAGTAAGTGCGGTGCGAGCAACAATGGATGCCCCACGTGCGATTTACATGAAAGAAAAGCAAAGTGGAGCAATTCGTGTTTTGTAGTTTGAGGGTGTACCTGGTGCTCAAACAACTCACAGAAGAGCATAAATACAGTAGAAGGGTTTGCATATCGGCAAATAAAAGTTGCACCGATTCTCTAATGAAGTGAATTTTCTTAAAGAGAATCATTACTGATGATGAGACATGGATTCATCACTACGAGCCTGCTCTACGAGGACGAAGGTTCACTTCTGATGAAGAAGTGAAGACAGCGTTGCATTCGGGGGACGGGGCTCAGCTGTAAACATTTTGTATTTTTAGGCCTAAAACATTTTGTAACAAGTGTATTGAAAAGCGAGAAGATTAAAGCCTTTAATTAACCTTAATTATAAATGAGTTTCAAATCGTGTTTTTTTTCTCCCCTTTCCAAATACTGGTTTTAAAGAGACTGCTGTATTCCTTTAATTTAACATGTCGACTGATTCCCACGTATACACACATTGGCCTAGCCTTACAGCACCACAACTTACTCCATAATTCCTCTTAAACCCCTTAATACCCCAGGCTCCTAAGCCCCGAACACTCTTAAACGCTGTACTGCTGTACGCTCCCTAATATACTTGTGTAGGCTGGAAGCCTTTCGGGACTGCGCTCATGAAAACACAGCTATAGATTGATTAAGCACTTAGTTAGCAGTATCGCTACAGCACAACGATCCGAACAAGGCAGAGAGCCAACGGTGCTTTTCTTTCCTGCCTCCGTGTAAAAGATAGTTTGTGTGCAATTACATTCACGAGCCAGAAGGAAAACAGTGTATCGATTACTGGAACAAAGCAAAAAAAGGCTGAACAAACAAAATCATCTGCTGCCAAATTAAAACTGCCGAGCCCGAAGTTTTGGAGCTGCAACACAGTAATGTGTTCGATTGAAGTTTGAAATACAGAAATGGAATTTAAAGAACTTTATATCCCCACCCACACATATACAGTACAGTAGGTACTGGTTTGAGAAGCCCTACAGGATTACATCATCTAATAAAATAATAAAAGCCTTATTATCATGGTCTGTGGGTGATGATGCCACAATCATGCGGCACTAAAAGTGAAATCTTCTTCTTTTCCCTGCATCATTGTGTATTAATGTTCCTCGTGTCCTAGCCGTACCCCTCTGTGCTCTTTGCTCCCAGCTTCTATTTATGGGAAGGGATTTATGGAGTGTGTGCACTGCTAATCTAATAGTCACAGGTTCAGGGTTTATTTTGTTTTATTTTTGCAGCACTGCGCTTCCTGAAATAAGGAAATGATAGCGGTGTGACAAACCTAACAAGATTACTGTCTCCTCTCTGCCTGCTACACTCGCATCAAATCAGAAACCCATAAATAGCATGGGGAAAATGACGATTTGTCTAATATACAGAGCGATAACCCTTACGGCGGTGCGATTTTGGAACACGTGCAAATCCAACTTTTTGCTGCTGCTTTGAATGATTCCAGCCTCGGCTAAAGGATTAAGACGAAATAGCGTTTAATTTGTGCTGTTTAACGATGCACAATCATGAGTAAGGCTTTCGGAAGTTGAGTTTTATTTGATGTGAGACGGAGGATGGCCAAGAGGCTGTAAAACCTTTTATCAGCGCCGCCGTTGTCAATGTTCCAGCTTCAGTTAGCCAAGAGATACGCTTCAAGCTGTGATTTTTCAGTTTGCTGGTCAAGATGAGTACATTGTGAGAGACTCTCATATTATAGTTGTTTTCCGACATTTCCAGTTTACCAGGCCTAACCCGTACCGTAAATCTTTGTGAATGAGCGTAGCAAATAAATCCATGATCAGCTTATCTTTCGAACCCTGAGCACGGTTTGCGCCCTTTACAGTTGGATTAACAACAGCATCAGCATCACAGTACTGTATGTTATTAACTTCACATATCGAATGCAAGAAATACTGTAGTGTCTGACTGCTATTTAGCATCCTGTGCGTGCATTAATCCGAGTTGTGTCAGAATGTGATACAAAAATACAAATCCTAAAATTGTATGCTGTGCTGGATCAAGTGCTGTTTTATAGACTTCTGAATAATTTGCAGTGATTAATGTGAACACTCAACTAAGACTATTCAAGCAGAATTACTGTAGATTTGGCATTATAAACCACTTGGTCAGACCGGTTTTGCACAGTAACCTGCAAACTTTGGACTTTTTTCCTTGGGAAACAGAAGAAGAATAAAGGCCAGACGCCTCGCTTTTTTATGTTTTATGAAATCCTCGCGCTGCCCGTCCTGACTGAGGGCCGCACATTCAGGGGTCAGGCGTAGCTCAGTGGTTAAGGCATTGAACTACGGTTCGGAAGGTCCCAGGTTCAAATTCCACAACCACCAAGTTGTCCCTGTAGGGCTCTTGAACAAGGCCCTTAACCCTCAACTGCGCAGATGTACAGTATAATGACATTAAAAAAATTTTATCGCCCTGGATAAGGACGTCTGCCAAAATGCCTAAATGTAAATGAGACAGACAAAAAGTCACATGAATCCTGAGCTGCCCGTTCTCATTCAAGTCTGAGCATCAGGTATACACAGGTGCCCAAAAAAAAAAAATTTATACACACTTTAACGATTGCAATTTATGCCCTTTTTTAAACTTCTAATTAAATGATGGCAGCAATGTGTAGTATTACAGTACGTTCCCTTTAAAGATGTCCGTACTTGCACCCTCACTGATGCCATGTGACTGAGTTTTTGTACATATTATTTTTCACGTTGAAGTGTGTATACATTTTTTTAATTGTATTCAGTCTAGAACATGCAAAAGTGGCTCAGATCCAATGTGAAAAACATCAGATTTGTTTATTTAATGTCACATTAAGGTTAAATTTTTTTTTTGCTGTTTTTTTCTCATTCCCATATCGCCAGATAAATCTTTATTCATTTGTCCAGTCATCTCTTGCTGTTACGTTACTGTACATCTTCATTTAAAGGAAGTACTTGCTTTTTAACAGTGGATTAGACTGAGGGTAACATCATAAAGTATGATTTTTCTACTCATATAAAAAAGAAAAATCAGGTAATTCACATGAACTGAAAAATGTGTAACAAAACTGAATGCGCTTCATTTTCTCCAAGTAACTTTTGGACCGGTTCTTGCACCCCACAAAGTTTAAAGGCTCACCTGTAAAGCGAAGGATCCCGTTTCAGGATGTCCATATTGATGTGCTGCTCGATCAGACTGTAGAGCAGGATGGGCAGCGAGGTGAAGCTGATATTGTACAGGGTGAGATATGCTGTATCATACAGTGGCTGTAAAAGGGAGACGGGTAAAATATTCACAATGCGAGCAAATTCAAATTCACTGGATCCATATTGTGCACATGCTCAGCAGCCGACACTGAATGGTGATGAATGCATACTGTACCTGCTGCGAGAAGCCACAAAAGAACTGATAGAGAAATTGGGGAAAGATGAAGCACACATTCTGGAGAAAGAGAAACGGAGAAAAATGAATAGACTTTTGCTGCTGTCTCGAGTTGCAGAAAGGAAACAAGAAGAAAAAAAAAACGGCACTGTGTGAAGTCACAGACTAAAAATAGCTCTAAGATTACACAGTGCTAAACAAAAAATATATATGTATTTAATGTACGGGGGTGTTCAAACCGGGATTTTTTTTATTTTGCAGAATAACAGAACACAGTTTTGAGAGTTGAAAACTCATTTTATTAAATTTTTTACTTATGCACATATCCCTGCGTCTCACTAGTGCTTGGATACCATAAAGATAGAAAGTTTTCTCAGTACGCCGAAGCCATGATCGGACTGGTTGCTTCCTGTCTGAAACGCTGGCCTCCCAGGAACTCCTTAATGGACCAAATGTGTTAAAATGGCTTGGCGCGAGGTCAGGACTGTATGGCGGATTTGACATTAACACTTGCACCATTCAAATATTTAGTCTCATCACCATACTGTGTGTCTCCATTCAAAAGGAATTTCCAGAAAGTCCATGTTTGACTTGAACGATGCTTGTAAATAAATTGCTAACAACTGCTATACATATACATATATATATATATATATATATATATATATATATATTTATTTATTTTTAAAAACATATAATACACATTACATGTTTAAGAGAAAAGCTGTACCTTGTAGAAGAAGTACTGCACCAGCTCTGCTATTCTGATGTAATAGTAATGGCCGTGCACCAGCAGCATCTTCTTCAAGTGCTTAAATTTGGGGATTGCATAGTCACTGTTGCGGGCTGCCTGTCTTCCCTCCTTACCCATGATGCCTAGAAACAGAATGTACACTCCTGTCTCTGGAGGCTGAAGGTTGTCATATTGAAGGACGATAATTTGTCATATACAGTAACATGCAGTGACACGAACTAGAGAACAAATGCATCAAAAATTACTGTGCACTCAAAAAACAAACAAACCTTAACATACCTGCTATTATTTACTTTTTAGTAATAATATTGAGAGCCTTAACCATCTGTTATACTACTTACTGTATGTGGCAACTAAATACGACGGCTATGATGTCACATGGGGGTGCGTTACAATAATAACTACTTTTGGATCACAGGGAGAACATAAAATGACATAAATCAGCAGTAAATCCACTGTAAGAGCTGCTGAGTAGCAAGCCAAATGTGCAGCAATACTGCAACGAGCGCAATTTATGCAACAATAAAGGCGAATACAGCAGGTGTGTTTGTACTGCAGTTTTGCTGAACCAGCGTTCGAAAAAAAGTGTGTTCTTACCGATGCCCACGTGAGCCTCCAGGATCATGCTGACGTCATTGGCTCCGTCTCCGATGGCCAGAGTGATGGGATGCTCCTTTGACGTCTTTATCATCTTCACGATCTGAAAGAGCAGAACCGTGTTTTTGAGCACTAGTCAATAAAAAACAAAAATAATAATAAAAAAAATCAATAAAATATTGTTTTGTTAAACTGTGCTATTTTTCAATGTGCTTCTCACAGAGAGAACGGATATAAAACCCGGTCTTGGATGCGCCAGCTCAAAGTGACAGGACGAGACAAGCTCCATGGAGAAGGTTCTCACGGCGAATGTGACAGACAGCTCTGGATCGAGGTCATGCACTCCCTGAATGTTACGAACTGACAGGAAGTGAATAATTCTCTTGTTTCTACAGCGAGGGTTGTAGCAGGATCTTTTACACAACCGACAAACTTAAACATCGACAGAATAAAGTGTTTTTTGACCTGCGCTTTAAAGTGGGTCACTATAACTCCTGAGCAAGAGCTTCCTGTCTCCTCATCAGTACACAGGAAATGACACAGTCCTCCAACAATGGAATACAAAGAGCAGACACGATTCCTAAAAATGCGGCATGATCTCAGATCAATATATCTCTTAAGTTAATCCTAAAATCACATTCGTCTTAATTCTTTTCTATGGTTTTAAATCGAGCTCTACACACAATAGCGTCTTGTCTGGAGGACAGGAAGTTTTTCATGTGGCTCAGTAGCAGGAAGCATGAACTCATGGCATTAGATGGAAGTGCCTGGTTAAAAGGAATGTCGTTCCTACAGTATGAAAGTCTCACGTCCTGTGTGGGACAGGAAGTTCAGGGTTACCTGCGCTTTCTGAAGCGGGGCCATGCGGCAGCACAGCACGGCGCTGCAGTTCCTGCAGATCTCCAGGAAGATCTCCTTGTAGTTTCCATGACTGCCGTTCTGTGCCGGTTTCAGCACTGCAGACAGGGTGGCTCCATCGATGATCAAGCCGTAGTCCAGGAATTCGTTCGACAGCCTGCGGAAAAACACGCGCACACACCGGCTCGTTCAAGATTACCGGCTGAATTCTGTTAGAGCGTGATTATTATTATTATTTTAATAGAAGTAATCCAATATGCCTGGTATGAATTTTTTTTAGATGATTGGCTCTTCTACATCATTTGGTAGTAAAGTTACAGTATTAATCGTAGTTAAGTAATTTGTCGCCATGGAAACATTTTCCAAATGACTTGAGACAAGCTATGCCTAATATGTAAAATTATACGTCTTCAATATGTCTCTATTCCCACCCAGAGAAGGTGTCTCGGCTCATGGTGCCGTGCTGCCGCAGGACGGTTCTGCTCAAATCGAACAGCACATCGTGCAGACTCTGCTCCTCCGTCCTCTTGGTGGTCAGCTCCAGGATCTGCGTGTTCCTGCGGAAAAGCTTGCTGGCGTAGCAGGTGGCAGCCGCCGTCTCCATCTTGTCGCCTGTGAGGACCCACACCTTCATGCCTGCCTTGTGCAGGGACTCGATGGTGTCGGCTGCTTTGTCCTGCAGCCTGCAAAGAAGAATACAAATACAGAAGAGTTGACGCGATTGTACTGTATGAGTCACATTTCAAACAACACAACACGAGGGATTTATGGTTTTCAAGCTTGAGTAGGGCGTCTAACACACTGTAAGCACTATTTACAACTGTGGTGAGCAGAAAAGCATCCCAGAACAGCTGAATACCAAAAATCATCACCACCTGGTATTGCTAAGGTCTTCCTCATAAACTGTACACTGGGTGCATTATTTTAACAGCTAAATACACCATGCGGTACAGGTGGGCTATTTTTTCCCTGTTCTCCGCAGTGGTGAGAGGAGCCGAGCCCGAGTCGTCCTGTTACAGGCTGCTTCACTCGATAATTAAGCCGTACAGCAGCAAGGAGTCGCAGTCCAGCTCGGGTGCCAGACAATTACAGCACGACACCCCCGGCTGAGCATCGCCCGCTGCACTGCGACTCATCAAGGGCTGCCAGCACTCATTCTGCTCCAGGCTTCCACGCTTTCATTTCGCTCCTGCACATTTCTACACACCTTGCTGACACTGTTTGGATTTCTAAACCCTTTATTTAACTTGTAATCGGGCAACCAGTCTTTTTTTCTTTTAGACTCCATGTCACCCCTGAACCCTGTTTATTTGTCTTCCAACAGGAGATCTGGGAATTTAGGGCAGTTTATTCGCTGTCTGACTGCACTGCAAAGTCAAAGACATTCAACAAGCACCATGTACTCTCACATTTTCAGAGCTGAAAATCCTGAAGAGGAAAAATGCGAAGTGCCAGAGACAGGGGGGAGGAGGGGGCTGACACACACGTACACACACACACACATATATATATACAAACACACACACATACATGCACACATATATATATACACAAACACGCACGAGTACACACACATATACACACACACACACACACACACACGCGTACGCACACACACACACACACACGTACGCACACACACACGTACGCACACACACACGTACGCACACACACACGTACGCACACACACACGTACGCACACGTATGCACACACACACACACACACACACACGTATGCACACACATGTACGTTTTTCCCCTAAACACCTGGTAATTACTACAGTTGTTACGTTTACATGGACACTTATCCTTTAATCAGATTGAAATCCTTCTGATTAATGATTCCAAATTAAAATTAAATGTTTACATGGACCTTGATCTTATAAGATCTGTAATTATACACTAAAAGCATTGAATCAGATTATAACTTTGACATGCGCAAAGTGGTTCTGTCCGCTATAAAGTGTTTAATCTCATATAACAAAAGGAAGAAGGAATTTTCAACGACTTTGAGGGTAGGTTAGGCTTCTCGTCTTTTCTGACAAATTCCACCGTCTACGTTACGATCGGTTACAAGAATTCAGTCGGTTCCAATAATTTAGCCGCATCCGTGATTGGTCAGACGCTTCACTACAGTATTTATGAAATGGTGAGCCAATCAGTGCTCCTTCCTCAGACATGTTAGCTCTATGTTAATTGCTGACAGTAGAAGCTAACGGATGGACTTTATTGACTGACTGAGCCCGCCCGCCCGCCTCATGCACCAGTACATACAGAACGTACAGGAAAGACGATTAGGTGGATGTCAAACCGGGACTGATTCACGATCCGTTTTGATTGCAAGTCCTTGATTCATGACTCACCTGTCCTCTACAGCTGTTGCTCCCAGCAGGACGAAATCCCGCTCTACGTGGTCGTACACCTCAGCCAGCTTCCTGTCCCGCTCCTGCAGAGCTAGCTTAGCGCTGCTGATGAGACGACACACTTCCTCGTAGTCTTCCCGAGACAGCTTCTTGTATGCTACGCAAAGTGTCCGTAAACCCTCCTAATGCACACAGGTAGAGGATATACCATTGTAGTGAACAGATATACAGTATTAGGTCATTATTTGGCGTTAGCCTTGATACATACATTTGAATAATAAGTGGGACATTTCCAGTTACATAGGGCAGTTTAATTCGCAATTGCAATATGTGACAAAATTGAAGTGCAATGTGATTTTTTTTTTTTTTAATCATATCATGCAGCCCTACTTAAAAAAAAAAAAAAATGAAATGAAAATGAAAATTAAAAGCAGAAGAAATGTTGATTTTACCCAAACCGCCTTTATAATGCTGTAAAGCGAGTTTGGCTATATTGGACTATATTTCCACTAGCAAAGGCAAAATAAACTAAACATTACATCAAATTGTGTCTGAAATGTCACTTAAACAACATTAATGTTGTATAAATATTAAATACAATGACTGTGCTCTTGCTTAAATACTGTATATGGCACAATTCATAAATAAAATAAAACAGTGGATTTAAATATATATTACAATTGATATGTTATGTTTAAACTTCCATCTCAAATTAAAAGTTTCCTTTTGAGAAAGTCATAATTTGTCCACCAGTGTAACTGCCGGAGCTCAAGTATCCGACGGTCCAATCTGATTGGACGAGAGGCGATAATAGACAGTAACAGCACTACGATGTTTAATTATTTGTATCTCTCCGTGTCAGGTGTTAGTCACATTAACTGTCGGAAAACATGTTCAGAACCGGTCACAGGAGCACTTTCAGCAAGGGAACACACTCTGACAATGCTGTCATTTAAAAAAATAAATAAATAAAAAAAACTGACATTGCTTCTAATTCGTTCCAAAATCGCATCTGAACCATCAGTGTTCTTTAATTTATGGCTACAAAGCTAACTAACTTCTAACACAAGGCTGAATTCCAAATCACTCTCTATAACCCCTGATCAAGGGCACTACTTGGTGTATGGAACAATGGATTGCACACCCTAGCGCACTAGCTTTCCATTTAACGCTACTGTATTTAAAATAGCTTTTTTTAATTCTGTTTTTTTTTTTAAACTTAACCCCAGAACCCCAGATATTACTGACAGGACTGTCCACCACCTCAATGGTTTGTTCCCCTCAACTAAATATCAGTCGCCGGCACCACCATTCATGGTTAGTTAGTTCTGCTGGTCGTTGAAGGAGCATAATAACTGCTTTAATAAAGAATCAAATGAACAGGTGTTTGATGAACTGTTGTGTAAAAGCAATATCACACCAGAGGAAGTGCTGTACTGCTGGATGTACAGTAGCATGCCTATGATGCAATCGGCACGAGGGTGCAACTGCATCACAGCTCCGCTATATCCAGCGGTACAGCACTCCCTCTCATGTGATATTGCATAAATAAATCTTATGTAACACTGTTGTTATTTCACCCTATTCAGCCTAGTGTGTGCTCCTATTTAAGCCAAATCACTATAGTAACCACGTCCAAATTTATACTGCATCATCTCTAGTCAACAGGCCTTGTTTTCGATCCATCAACACCAGGGAGGAGTGGGAGAGTCGGATTCCAAATGCAGTACAGCGCGTGGCTGAATATACATCACAGAATGAACCTGATCTGGGATCAGATTTCCCCAAACCCAAAATAGTGATCGACAATAATACACTGAGATGCCTGATGAATTACAGGCTTTAAATATGCAAGATTGAAGTTTTTCCAATTAAGGCCATGTTAAGTGTATAACCAAATACAGACATCAATATAATGATAGCAGCATTTAAAATCCTAATGAGAGTTTTGCAACCAGGGCTTTATTTTTGTCTGTTCCCGATGTCAAGGTGCAGTAAAAATTCTAAACCTAGCAAAAATATCACACACAAGATTCTTGAAGGTACAGTACTGGCATTATTACACGCGGTAGCTATAAATATCGTCAGGTGAAATGATAAATGAGACTTTTTTTTTTTCTTTTTTCGCTCACCACAGCGTTCCGCTCTACCCGAGCTCGGACCTGGTCTACTTTCCCTGAGATGACTCGGGGAAAAATGGATGAGTCGGCACCTTTGCAGAACAGGTAGAAATCCCCTGAGATTGACAAAGAAAACATACCATAAAAATTTTTTATACAAAAATAAAAACCAAGCAAAACATATCTGATATTATTACAATTTATTTCATACTGTATACGCCAGTACTGTATTTCACCTGTGTGTTTTGTAGCTTTCTTCTGTGTGTAAAACCAGTAAAAGTATGTAGGTCACATTAGCATGCTTATCACACACTGACCCAGTTGAGTAAATGTGCTGGATGTGTTTGTGTGTAGGCAGGGTAACACACATAGCTTGGCAGGAATGCTTAATAATGGCAGCCAGACAACTACACACTGGTCTATTTTCATTTCCCTCATTCTCTTACCCACAAGCCTTCATTCAACTACCTGTGGCTCCTGGAGAGCCATGCTGCAGCACATCAATCTGTCTAGCCCTCTTCATGACCTCTTCATCTGTCCAGCACAAGTTAACTCAAATTAAACATTTATTTGTCACATATACACAGTACGTTACTGTATAATGAAATTCTTTCTTTACTCGCCACAGCTTTGTTAGGAGGCCGGGGTCAGAGTGCAGGGTCGGCCATGACGCAGTACAGCGCCCTTACAGCGCGCAAGTGTTGTGGGCAACTTGGTGGAGATGGAGCTTGAACCACTGACCTTCTGATCAGAAATCCAGAGAGCCTTAACCCACTATCCCATCTGATCAGCTACCATAGCTTGGGCTTCCATAATTATAACACTATCTACTCCATAATGTGTGTAGATTTGGGGTAACTAGACAAGTATATGGCATAAAAAAACTAGACAGGGCAAATATGCATAAAAAGTGTCTTATTAAATAAAGTGTGTTATATTTTCATTTCTGGACCATTGCACAAGACACTTTAATAAGACACTTTTTATGCATATTTGCACACTCCCAGTCATTTTTTACTTCTTTTTTCTTTTTACACTTAATTTCTACATTTTTACAAATTACTATTTTTTCTTCTATATTTTGCTATATTGTGAATGTTATTTGTTTTCATCCTAGTTAAATTTATTTTCTATCGTATCTCTTTTTATTCATATTTATTTCTTATCTACAGTATAAGCTTTTATTTTTTTAAGATCACTGGCGGTCGTATAAGTATTTCACTGCATATCGTACTGTGTATGACAAATAAAATTTGAATTTGAAGTAGAATACTAGCATGATGTTTGTGCCAGACATTTGGTGACTTCATTAATTCCACATTTGGCAAAATTCCACAATAAACACTTGTACTGTATTTATGTACAATTTTCTATTAAAAACACTGTAAATAGACTAGTTGCTACTGTAAATAAAGCTTTAAAGTATTCGTAGCTCTCTAAAAATCTAGTAAATGTAGTACCTAGGCCGCCAAGTTGGCAACCTCCAATATACTGAATAACTATGAAATAGGAATGAAATTTAAATATTATAAATGGTCACATCAGCAAACCTGGCTTCGCCCTGATTTAAAACTAAAAATTTAATAAAACTAATACATGTGACAATTTAATAGTACATTTTAACAAAAATGTTGAGCCATCATGCCTTCATATTTTGCCAGACTTTTAATTTTTAATGTAGTCTTGTATAAACAACCAATTTTAATTGATATCTTTGGGCACTTTGCAGCCTGTCGCAGTACATTTGTTTCCATTTCTTAAATTTAATCTACATCATTTAATCTAATATAAAGATATGACGGGTATCTCAAGACTTTCACACAGTGCTGTATAAACTTATATATATATATATATATGTTTTTTGACGCGTTGTGTAACTAAGTCATAGAGCTGCATAGTGCTTAGCGCTCTTACCTGAGCTGGATCTGACAATAACACTCATTCTTCGTCTCACAGAGTCGAAGTTTAACACCTCCAGCAGTTCAAACCTGGAAACACACACACGCACACACTAATATGAACAGTGTTTTTTTTTTTTTAGTGAGCAGATGGGCACCACAGCTGAACAGTGTCAATGTCATTATACATCCCAAAGGAAGTAAGTAACTGACTAAATGACTCACACACAGTAGGCCTCGCAATACATGTGTGTGTATGTGTGTATGTGTGTGTGTGTGCGTGTGCACGCGTGTACACGCATGTTTATGCATGCCCTTTTGCCCTTCTCTGTAAGGAATCATGTCTCTGAGCTAATTACAGCCTTTTCAGACATTCGTCCTCCAGGGTGGGAGGGAAGGTCACACACACACACACGTTATGTCTGCAAGGCTTACACTCAACATGCACACACACACACCTGCTCCTCCACATCTTCCAATTAACCTATGGTGCAAATGTATGTGTAGACTACTTTATCGCTCAAGCAACAATATTCCAACTCTACTACACAAATAACTGTGACTCCAGTGTATGTGTCATTTGTTTAGTGTGTTTTTCTAGTGGTGTGTGGACTCGCCTCTCGATCTCTTCCTCCCTGTTGAGGATCTCCATGTGGTTGTCCTTCAGGCGCATGTAGGTGAAGCCCAGCCTGACAACAACAGAAAGAGGTCTTTGATGAGTGACCACAGATCCAGGTTTAGAGTAGCGGTGTGTGTGTGAGGTGTGTTCCATCAAGGGAAACAGTAAAAATGTAACAGTGCAGGCTGTACTAATACTATTAGCATTCGCAATACTGTTATATAAAGTATTATTATTAGTATTAATAGCAGTATTATATGTATTATCATTAGCCATAGTAGCATTATTTGTTCTATTAGCATTGCTGCATTAGTAACATCTGTAACAGTATCATTTGTATTATTAGCATTGTTAAAGTTGGTAATAGTAGTATTTTCTTGCATCAGGTAGCAGGATTAACTGCAATGGTAAGTATTAGCATTAGTATTATTAGCAATATTATTTGCTACCATTAGCATTAGTATTTCCATTTGTTGTAGAATTTTTAGTATTGGCATATTTACTGTATATTATTGGAACTGGATTTCCAACTTCGTTCCCATGGATTTTATCTTCACACTCATAAGCGCGTATTAAAAAATGTACAGCGCCACCTGTTGCATTTTGCACGTGAAATTAGCTAGACCTTTAGGGGCGCCAGCGGCAGTGGTTAGGTGTATCCCGGGAGCCAGAGCACCGGACA
>JAQQZT010000010.1:9926796-9937113 GCA_030068275.1 Clarias platycephalus
GCTTTGAGGCAATGACAATTGCTAAAAGCGCTATACAAATAAAATTGAATTGAATTGAATTGAATTGAATTGAATTTTGAGATTAACCAATAATTTTTTCAAGGTCGTTTTTTTTTAATGCTATAAGGGTGTTGTCCGTTTAAAAAGTATTATATGTTCTCTTCCTGTGGAACGATTGACAAACAGACAGACAAAAATTCCTCTTTTTTTACTCCTATTCTATTACTCCTCTTACGTCCCCCCAAAATTTAAAAAAAAAATATCTCTTATGTACAGACACGCCAACTTTACACTTTTATTATATGTATAGAAGAAGACTCTTAGTAGTAGCATTAGTATTATAAGTGGTAGTTTTTTTTTTACCATAACTAGTATTAGCATTATTATCTAGTGAGACCCTAAATGGACTTGGGTGGAAATGGGGAGAAAGGGGGGGGGGGGGGGGGGTAATAAAATTGTCATGAAAAAAAAGGGGCTTCGCAATACCTTTTTATTTGTGAGATCTCGCCAACATTTCTCAAGACATCACAAACAGTTTGCGAGATATCTTCTCGCAAAATGTTCAGGATATCTTGCAAAATGCTTGCAATATCTCACAACAAAGAAGGCTAATTTTTTTTTTAATTAAAATTAATAAAGAAAATTTTCTAGCTTAATTTTTTTTTTTCCTCAAATGTAATTTTTTTCCAGGTATGTTCCGTTAAGTTTTTTTCAGGTGATTTTTTTCCCCCCCTAAATGTAGGGGAACTAGCAGTAATACTATTTCAAGTTCAAGTCAAACCGGGACTCGTGATGAAATCTCTCATGGATAAACCCGATTGATATTTACAGAAGACTTCAACAACAGTACGCTGATGAATAGTGCATTTGAATGGTGCAACGTTTTAAAGGGCGTATGTCTGTGAATGTCGATCCCTGGATAACTTCTTGCCAAATCGCAGAAGATGCGCATCAATCTGTGAGAACTGTACACACAATCATTCATCAAACACCACTTGCACATTAGGATCTCAGCTAGGCCACATCTTCTGTAACATACTGCCATTTCCACATTAAAGGAGTTCTTGGGAGGCCAGCGTACTGAAGCGACTTTTTCTAATGATGGTATACAAGCGCTAGTGAAACGCTGGGATAAGTGCATTAGTGAAGCAGGGGATTATATAGAGAAATAATGGGAGGTTTTACTGTCTGTGTTCTGTTCTTCTGCGTAATCAAAAGTCCCGGTTTGACTTGAACGCTTGTACTGTATTATCAGCAATGTCATCCATTTGAATGTTTACTGCCTTCGGAGTCACGGCTTCGTGTGACAAACCTACACAGAAAGTGAGCAGCTGTGTCTCTCACTTCGCTGCCGTGAGTACGGGCACAGGGTAAGAATGAAAAGAATGGATTGTTAATCTCAGGGTCTCAAACGGGTAAGTTCGTTCTGAAAGTCTGCATGCTGTAACCTAGTTATTTTTATGTAACGGAGATAAACATGAAGCAAGTGTTAGATCCTGTATCATAACAACTTGCGGGTTAGTTTTCCATCACAATGTTTTTCCTTATTTATGTTTGCCTGTTTTTCCTCACCTCTTCATGCCCTCCACCAGCGCCACCTCATCTGGAGAGGAGGAGATGTAGAAGGACGAGGATTTTCCCTGGTGGATTCCCCTTTTAATGCCGTCCACCGTCTCCTCCTCCTTTACCTGCACCGTGTGACACAAGCATAGCGCCCGGAAAAACAGCTCCTCGTGCTCCTGAAACCAGAACCATCACACACATGTTGGTCATGCTATAAAAGTGGGTTATATTGTATATGGGTTATATGCAATAATGTTATTATAGTGCTAGGTAGGTAGTGCTATGAATAATAATAATAATAAAAAATAATAATATTTTTATAATATAAAAGTTTTTTCTCATTTATGACTCTTATTGAAATGTTCAGTTCTTTAAAAGGTGGTTGATGTTAGAAATCTTCAAAAACCTTCAAAGCTATGTTTATTCCTGTTGTTTAACAATGAATTTAAATTATACATATTTTGTTCCCGATATGTCATGATCTGCCTTACACAAGATCTTTCTAATAACAGTATGTTCCACTGACTGGTTTATGAATGACCTTGTACAGTAAGTGTAGCTAATACAACTTTATAACACCACAGTTCTTTATTATTATTATTATTATTATTATTATTATTATAATACTTGCTATATACTGTATTTATGCAATCATCCAATAAGCCAGTCATGTTGGAGCAGCGCATTGTACAAGTCTCATACTGACCACTGAGTGGTTTCTTCAAGAAGGACGGCTAAAGACTAAAACTTCTCCTGATCTTTGTTCTGAACTCGGGTCAACTGTACACTCGGAAACAGTTGTTGGCTGACGGTTGAGTGCAACCTCACGTGGCTTCTGCTGTTATACTGTATATGGTCCACCTCAAGGTGTTTGGAGATGCTTTTCAGCTCACCACGCTTGTGAATAAGGGTTTAAAGCATGATCGATGTAGCCGACCAAAATGACCGAAAGTTGAGGACGGAATGTTGTTGTGGTGGGGGTGTGGTTAAGCGCTCTTCTGGTAGGTGAGAAAGAATGCACTCCTGAGGCAAATGTGGCTAATTAGAGTCTGTGTGTCATTGTGAGCTGACGTTTTCTTTCCGTTCTTTCTCCATGAATCTTTTTAAGTGAACCACACAACACACAAAACACACGTGATGCTGCTGGTTTCTAAGCTCTTTAATATTTCCCAGCTCACAGTAACATTTCATGAAGGTTGATATAGAGTATAACAGCACGGGGATGTTACATAAATATATGTATTGCTCCGCTTCAAATGCTCTGCTTCATTTAATGATCTGATAGTTATTAATTACACTAACTGTCGGTCGCTACCTGATGGTCTCCAGCTCTGCCAGTCATGGTTAGTTCTGGCAGTTTCACAAGGATACAAGTCGTCGAAGCCAAATAACAATTAAATAAAACAAATCATAATTTGTTGATAATAAATGGCGTTTGTGGAACTGTATAAAACTGCTGTTGTACTGCATATCAGAACAGCAGTGATATCTTTGACACGCACAAGCTGAGGGCCCCCCGGGTGGCGCAGCGCTAACGAGCTCGCCCCATCATCCAGAGATCGCAAGGTTTAATTTCCAGGTGATGGGGAGGGATGGGAGGCACTCTGGGCGCTCTCATATCAATTGCTGCTCTAAGTCAATCATGGGCATCTGCGAGTTCACAAATGTGGAAGGAGCAGATAGCGCAGTTCAAAAAGATGCAGTCTGCCAACGTCATGTGGCTCAGAGGAATCACAGGATAGTCTTTGTCCTCCCTATTTAAGACATTCTCTCTGACCTCTAACATTAAGTCCATCTCTCCGAGATTGAGGAAGACATGCATCTGTCATGACTGTTTTCTGTTCTGTCATCTACGGATGGTGGAACGAACTCCTTCAAGATGTCCGTACAGCCGAGTCGTCTGTTTCTTAGGTGTCCCAACTTTCCCAACAATGTCTTACTTGGTTAGTAACCCAGTGTAAGGATCTATCCAATGACGGAAACCACTTTTGTACGTCGCTCTGGATAAGTGTGTTTGCCAAATGCCTCAATGTAAACGATTAACAATTACCTTCTACTGAACTTTTGGATGTTTTATCTAGAGACTGCTGCATACTGTATTAAAATCCCATGAGATCAGCAGTTTCTGAAATCCTGAAACCTTGCAAAATACCAAAGATAACATTTTCCCGCTATTCTGATGTTTATTAATTAAAGCACTGCACTAATGCCATATCATTGCCTAATTCTACAGGCATTGCTAATACTATGAGCATTAGGTAGCGAAATACAGTACAGGTGCACTTGGTTGTTGTTCTCGTTGTTTATTTAAATACAGAATGGATGAATCCTCTGCATGTTTTTTTCCCCCAGATAAACAATAATCACCCTATTGTTCCCTCCTAATGCCGTCCATTTTCTCTACCTCCCTTACCTGCACTCTGTGCCAACAGTTTAATCCGAGGCAGATTAACATCTCGACGTAGGGTCTAATTACAGAGACACCACGGCCCCGCCCCGCTCCTCTAAGCCTGAGCTCTTCTCTGGTAAACAATACTTTTCCCTAATGATGCTTGATTGCCAAGACAGAGGATGTCAGTGGCGAAATAAATTAAAGCGTTTAAGCAAGATTACGTGGCCGAGAAAAACAAAAGACGACAATATGCACGCTCAAAAAATAAATAAATAAAAAAGTCACATATTATGACCGACGAGTAAAAGATGTCCGTGTGACGTGAGGCTGGCGGAAGAGATCACGTTTAAAAATAGAACCCCATCGTAAAGGATAAGATGTAATTAATGAGCTCTTCAATAAGCCAGTGTCATAATCAGACACATTCATTTGTCAAGTGTCACTTAAGTTAATTTATCATAGTGCGGGAATGAGGGAGCAGACGAGAGGGAGAGTTCATTGCTGTTCCTCGGAGCGAGATGGAGACCGGAGTTGAAATTATTCTGGCCGCTCGACCGTATCTTCACACATCCACACATCACTTGAAACACTTTATTTATTTTTCCGTTACAGGCTGAAACTTAGAGTGTTTGAAACCTTCACCGATTACGTCTGGACATGATTAGAATCGATAAGGAAGTGATTACCATATAGAAAAGATCACTGTGGACATTAAAAGGCAGATTTTTATTCTGTTAAGGATAACACATTATGAGGAAAATGCATTCTGTTTAACATATAGATAGACACAATACTAAAACACTGAGCGTTGACATTTAAGACATCACTGGTTTTGATACCTAAAGGTCAATCTATGTATGGAATTCGGAGATCACGTAACAACAGCATCCTGTTCGTGTTATTTTATTTTATTATGTCTGCTTTACAGTATATGGTCTGGTGGAAACATCATCTAATCAAACCTCAAAAGAATGAGTAGTGAGATGTTTTCCATATCCAGCATGTTTCAGGCTCACCTTTCTCTCGCCGCACGGCGACGAGTCGATCATGTCGATGCTGTCGGCTCCAGACATGATCTGGCCGTTGCAGACGGCGTGTGGGACGTACACGTGACCGTCTACACAGCACTCGATAAACTCCATGTTGTTTTCCGTTAGAGTTCCTGTCTTATCAGTGAAGACGTACTCCACCTGGGGAGAACAGATACAGCGGAGTCGGGGGACAGAATCCGAGTTTGTGGAAATAATGAAATGAAACCTACAGTAAATTTTAAAACAAATTTAAAAATCTGTAAAATATATATTTTTAAATATAAAAAAATATTTTTTTTTAAATATAAAAATAGCGGTACGGTGGATTAGTGATTAGTAGTGTCGTGTTGCACCCCTAGGGTCTGAGTTAGATTCCTACCTTGGGTCTAATCCGGAGGATGACCTCTCACAGCCCAAGGACATGCAGATTAGGTGGCGTTTTGGGAAGCCAATTAGCCTAACCTGCATATCTTGGGACTGTGGGAGGAAACCAGAGTACCCGGAGGGAACCCACCAAGCACGGGGAGAACATGCAAACTCCATGCACACAGAGACAGGAATCGAGCCTGGCCGGAAATCGAACCCGGACCCTGGAGTTGCAAGGCGACAGTGCTAACCACTACACCACCGTGCCGCCCAATATTATATTTCTCCAACTCATTTACTCACATCACTAAAAATAAATGTAAGCAATGTAAGTTTTTTTAATCCTCTAGTTCTCTCTAGTTCGGCTCTTACCTGCCCGAGCTCCTCGTTAAGATCCGACGTGTTGACGAGCGCACCCTCTCCCAGCTCCTCGTCGAACATCTCGTCGTCCCACGTGATGAAATAAGAGCCTAGGAACTTCTGCATTTCCACAGTCACGTACATAGACACTGGAATGATGTAATTGAAGAGGACCATGTAAGCCAGGAAGTCCGTGAAGGCTCGAATCAACTGGGGGAAGACGGGGGGGGAAAAAGAGAAAAGATCTGATTACAATATTAGCAGACAAAACTGGTGATTTCACTAATTAGCTCTGGCCTTTCTGGCTGAAGAGTTGTGGAGAAAAACTGCCTATGTGACAATGGTATTAAGCTTTTGGAGACATGGCTTGGCTCATCTTCAGACCAAAACCTAATAGTTGGACAACTAACTGTTGGACAATGTTGAAGAAGACAGTCAAAAATTATTTTCTGTACATTTTCTGTACATGATCTTCAGGAAGCAATCACTCATGCATGGATTGTGCAAAAGACACTAGAGATGTGTTTTTTTTTTTTTTTAACTCTATAGTCGGATTCCAGCAAGCTTCGAAGAATAAAAGACTTACTTCATGAGAAATATTGACTGTTGTACAGCAATTTTATTGCATGAAATAACAAATTGTTAATGAAATTCACTTTAGTCTCAATACTTTTGGCCTCCGTTGTGAGAAGTGTAAATTAGGAAAAATTATTTGTAGTATTAAAATTCCCCCCAGATGTGTTCTGCTACACTGAGAAACCTCAACATTACTCTCTATATGGAAAATACTACAGGAAATATTGAATGCAGCACCATCTGAACATCACATGATGACATTATGAAGTAACATAATGAACAGTGTGTTCTGGGTAATGGAGTTGTTTTAATTGAATTTTGTAAACAAAAAGAATCCTTACAAGTCATACACATGCTGATAAACTCTTAATTAGGTCATTAAAAAGAATCACAACGACAGAGATATGAAAAGGCTCTCGAATGGGATATGCTGTAGAAAAAGGGGTTTTCATGCACTAGACGTACTATGTGACGTTGCCGCTCAGTCTCGGTTTTCTGGTTGTACCAGGGCTCGTCTCGGTTGGGGTCGGCCTGCCACACGTACTTGAGGATAGTGTTGATTAGAGCTTTACTGATCAAGATGCACAGATAAACAACCAAGTACGCGTTCATAGACCTGCAAGAAAAACAAAAGATGAGCAATTAACAAGAGATCACCTGATTTATTTTCAAGGACAAGGTAAAAAAAAAAAGAAAAAAAGATCCATTTGCTTGCGTAGACACTTCAATAACGGTCGCTGAGTTTGCTAAAGCTCAAACTAAATTTCGATAGATCGCCTGCTTTACAACCTCTGATGATTTTAACTTCTATTTAAATCGCAGCAGTTAGCCGTAGAGCTATTAAGGAAATCGGACCGGAAAGAACTTTCTAAAAAAGATAGCAGTGACACAAAATTATGTCTCAACCACTTACTTTTAACTGCCTTCTATAAACTTCTGAGTGAAACTGGATATTGCGACTCTTGCACATATAATTACAAATCATTAAATAGGCAATCTGCAGTGCTTACATAACAAGGTAAAACATGCATTAGAAACCGCAGGCTGGCATCGTTTACTCAGAAAAAAAGTTAATAGGAATTGAAGTATGTTAAGAAAAGTAAATAATGTAATCTTACTTTTCTACAGCAGAGCGTTTCTGGGATTTGGACTGATAGTTCAGGGCCATTTTGGTCTCCATGCCAGTGTAGATAGCCACGGCTGAAAACGTCAAGAAAAAAATTGCAAAACGTTTTTTTTGTCATGTTTTTAATAGATTCTGTTCACATATATGAATATGATAAGATAATATATGCCTTATATACAGTATACTTCTATGAGCAACACATCTACAGTATGTGACCATCCATTAGCTGATATTATAAAACATTTATTTTATATTAACCCAAGAATTTAGCAGTTTTTGATTTATTACCATATATCTCAATACACGTTGACCTGTAACCTACTTAAGCTTTAATAAAAGTATTTTAAACGATGTGATCCCACTGTACTTTATTACATTACTTGATTTCAACCCGCAGTAAATGAGTTTTCTTTTAGAAAAGACAAATACAGAAGTTTAACAACATACTGTCCTTGCTTTTCAATATACTTTCAAGCTTTCATATTCCCTCGTTAAAAATGTTTTAGGCTGATTAGAAGTGAATCTTCATTCTCGTACGGCTGCTCTCAGGGGAGCAAACAGGTAAAAGTCAGATGGATCGAGATCAGGACTATAGGGAAGAAGATGCTTTAATATCGTTGTGCGAGATCACAACACGCTTGTATAGCAGTCCATCTGTAGTTTAGGCTTCATCTCTTCAATAAGCGTCTCTGTAACGAATACTGGCCCTTGAGAATCCCAGAAAATTTTTAGCACCAGCTGATGGTTGACTTTTTAACTTTTTCTCAGTCTTTGATTGAGGATGTTCCCGTTTATACTTTGTTGTTTACTCTCAGACTCGTAGTGATGAATCAACGTCTTGTCATCAGTAATGATTCTCTTCAAGAAACTTTTACCTTCTTTAGATTATCAGTCCAAATGATGCTTGCAGATATCCAAACTCTTCTGTTTATGCTCTTTCGTGAGTTGTTCTGGCACCGGGTACACCCTCAGACCACACAAAACTGACTGAATCACTGCATAACATACTGTACATGAGCAGATACTGTAGCTATCCAGTGTTCCTAATAAAAAGGCCAGCATGTTATTTAAGTACACTGAAACAAGCTGTTCCGAACGCTCACCAAAATTAAACTGTTGCGTACTGCAGATGTGCTTTATATACTGCCGGAGTATGTGAGCTGAATTGTGAAATATGAGATTTAAGCTGTGTGAATAAAAAGTATATCACATTTATGAGATGTTTTATGGGTATGTTGTGTTCCTGGCTACCGAGAACAGAACTATTACAATTCAATGGCCCCTTTTAAAATAAATAAATAAAGACTCAACACACATAGACCTAATGTGCTCCTAACAAGAATTTCCAAGTGGACAATGGTCTCTCTTGTTCAGATCTTTCAGAACCTTCAACAACTCATTTAATTACACAGGGAATGGAGCGAGAGAACAGCCTAACGAGCCAAATCTCAGCTTTCTCACTCCCTTGCTTTATCTCTCTCACTCTCTGAAGAGTTTTTCCATGGCGGATTTTTTAATAATTTGCCCTTTTATACTAGTTTTCTAGTATAGCATAGAAGTACGATTGGGAATTCTGATGTGGCTAGAGTATTTCACTCTAATTTTCCAACGGGGAAAAAAATGTTTTCGATAAAACTACACAGAATTGACTAAATAAAAATATCCTTAGCACTCATATAGCCTTAAAAAAAAAAAAAAAAACAGGTAGTAAACTATGACGGACTGCTTATTACTAGGGATATACAGTACTGTGCAAAACACTTAGGCACCCTGTGTTTTTTAGTACAATTTTTGTTATACATGTTTATTTTATGACTTCATTATTAAGTCAGAACAAAAAAAAAACAAAAAAAAAACAGATCTCCAAACATTCCAGCAAAAAGAAACCAGAAAAGAAAGCAGGATATTCTATATATATAAGACCTGAGAAAGACTGTGGCTGGGTCTGCAGTTTGTTCAGTAAAACTAAGCAGTTAATTTCCTTATAAATTAACTTATTATAAATTATTATATTTCCTTGTAATAGTATATTTTTTTTAAAGTAGAACAATTATTTTGAAGACATCCTTGCTCTATAGCAGTTATTTGCATGTGTATAAGACATTTGTACTGTATATTCGAGTGTACAGGTAGTCCCCGACTAACAAACTATTTCGTTCCAGAAGCACGTTCATAAGTTGGATTTGTTCTTAAGTCAGGCAAATTGATTCTTATACTCCTTTGACACAAATATACAATGTAAAGCATGCCAATCCACTTGACTAAATCTCTGACCCTGACTCAGTTTTCCCACACTGCCATCATGCTGAAAAAAAACTTAACCCCGTCTAAGGAAATGGATCTCACGCATGTAACGGTGTTGTCTCTGCGCCTTTAATTGCGAGGGAAATCCCTGACACCATTTTTCACAGCTGTGAAATGGACTGTAAACTGTGTTTCGTTGAAGATTTTTCCAAAATTAGGATTATTCAACATCGGGACAGTTTTACAGGAGAGCTATTTTCTATCATCGGCTTTCACTGAAACCGGTGCACACCCACACACACAATATACCGGACACTAGGCATTTTATACATTCACTTACACGCTACAAATATTTATATAATTGTAAAACGGTATCTGGTGCATTGCAGTGTCAAGTTTTTTACAATACATGTGAGCTACTTCTGTGATTTGTTCGCATCTACGAATGTTAGGGATTACCTGTATTTGAATCTATTGTACATCTAAACCTTCCTACCTTATTTATAAATTTCATTTAATATCATTCAATTCAATGAAATCTCATTGTCCCAAAGTTGCTGATTAACTTTCTAAGTTCTAAGTCAGCAGCAGTTTTAATGCACTTGTTCACATACATTTCTATAATAACAAACAATATAACAAAGTATAGCTATAAAAAA
>JAQQZT010000010.1:9957259-9970841 GCA_030068275.1 Clarias platycephalus
ATTTTCTCGGATTAAACTTTTGATCTGTCATCTATGTTCTATTCTGAATAAAATATTGACATTTGCCATCTCCACATTTTTTGGAATCCGGTTTGTATTTGAATTGAGAGGAATTTTAACTAAAGCCCAAAACACATGTTTTAAATTTAATCATTTAAATATTTTGAATTTTATTATGAATTTAAAAATTAGACTCACTCCCCATAGTCCAGTACGATTCAGTCTAATACCTAAGCATAACAGCTGTGCCACATGTGCACTGACTAACAACGTGAACATTTTGATTGAGAGGTCTGACAAACTATGCGTCAAAAAGTAGAGAAGGACTGAAATAGTGACAGTCAATAATTTATTTGTTTAGATTTTTTTTTTGATTTTGACAACTTCAAACTTTCTTCACTTGCTATTTTAACCTTAATGAGATTCATTTAGAAATATATTTGGCTAAAGAATTAACAATGAAAACAAACGAAAACAAACAAATGTGTAATAATGGACTTAACTAAAAGTGAGTAACTTTTAGAAAAAAAATATTTGATGTGATTCATTGTTTTTCATACAGATATTTACATGCATGCAAAACATATGTGCATATCATCCACTTATGCGCAACACACTAGCACTAATGCTACTGGTTATTTAAGGTCAAAAATTTTGTTAGACACTACATCATCCGTTATCGAACAGTACGCACTTTGCAGAAATCTCACACACTCATTAACTGGAGTCCTGGTATTTACTGTTAAATCAGCCAGAGGCTTCAAATCCTACTCGTACGTCCTCCTTGGTTGCAGCCTGTAAAAGAAAGTCTGGTCATCTAACAGGAAGTTGAGTCAGTGAGCACTCTCCAGCTGTGCTCTCCCCATCTGTGTGGTCACCCATTTCCAGAAAGACAAAGACAGAAAGAAAAGAGAGCGAGAGTGAACGAAAGAGTAAGAGCGAGACAGTGAGAGAGACAGACAGAGAAAAAGGTCTGAAAGCCATGCGAACTTTAATTGATCCAGCTCTCTCAACCTATAATGGTCCCCTCTTAGCATGCTTCGCCATTTGCTGCTGTCTATGTCATAACCCGATGCAATTAGCATGCTAGCTCTGAGTCAGTCATGGGCTTGCTACTTCTCTTGGTGGGGGTTGATGTCAGACTGATGTTTTCCAAGTGCACATAAAATATTGAAGCACTCCGAGCTGGCATCCATTATCGTAAAGCACTGATGTCTTTTTAAAGGTTTATCACTGGGCCGCACATTAACAGCAGGCTGAGGGATTTAAGATAGAAAAATGCTGATCGGTACATGCCAATGCTGGTTTACAGCGAGGTTAAAATAAAGGGTATAAAGAGTTTATGAAGCTGATGTTAGATTAATCGAAGTAAACATGTGAGGCCAAGTAGTTCAACTTTAACCGAGGGGTAAAAATCCATGATTTGGCATGTTTTCTTTTTTTTTTACCACAAATGAACCAGGCCAGTCTGGACTTGCGTGATTTGGTCCGGAGTTCTTGTTTGTTTAAACTCTGGTTCCGGACTGAATCTATTATTAACCTCATTCCATGGAAACAACCGGAAACTCATGGGACGTCCTGAGGAGAAGAAGAAATGAACTATAATTCCACAAAAAAAAAAAAATAATAATAATAATCCATACATACAATGAACTGCAGACAACATTGTAAATGTTAAGTGTATCAACTTTATGCTTGAGATTTCTTTTTATTGTCGTTCTTTTTTTTGTTATTGTTTTTGGCACACATTTTAATGAATATAGTTTAGTACTGTGTAATGTTAGAGCTCGATGAACGGAGAATAAAGTCCTTGTATGTCAAGTTCAGGGGAAAAAAAAAAAAAAAAAGAATTGCTTTTCATCTTATTTAAAAATGTATAATACCTGAAATGCTGAAAACTAACATTCGCTAACAACCGCTTAAGATCATTTGTTCATAAATCCATGAAATAATAATGCTTCCTAAAATGTAGTGGTTTGAATAACTGCATGCAATTAATGACAATTTATATTTTTATTTTTCATTGGATGTATGCACTGTCAACTTGGATTAAAAACAAAGGACAAAAAGGAATATGAAGGCCGTTCAAGTCAAACCGGGACTTTTGATTGTGCAGATTAAGAGAACACTGTTATGAGAGTAAAAACTCCATTTGTGTCTCTATATAATCCTCCATTGCACTTATGCACTTATCCCAGTGTTTCACAAGTGCTTGGACACCATGAAGGTAGAAACTTTTCAGTATGCCGGAGCCATGATTGGATTGTCCGCTTCATGACTGAAACGCTGGCCTCCCAGGAACTCCTTTAATGGCCTAAACATGTGGAAATGGCATAGAGTGGGGTCAGACCTGTATGGGTGATGTGGTTGAAAAGTTATCCGTTGGATAACTTTTCAAGGTTGAGGTGTTCGACTCGCTGTACTGTATGTGTTCCGAGTCACCTCGGCCAGGATCGTCATTCAGGGACGTACAGCCTTCTTTAAAGACATGTGCACCATTCAAATACTTTACCGAGGCCAAGAGTCTCATCCCCGTACTGTGCTTGAAGACTTCTTTTAGTTTCTTTTAATCGATTTTACACATTAGTTCACGAGAATTTTCATCTCAAGTGCCCGTTTGACTTGAACATACCTGGTATTGTAAGTAGCCAATAGCTAACAGATACTTGTTGCTACACTACATACTACACTTCATTGTTATGTTACACCCTATATACTAAGCACACAGGACTGGAGCTTAGCCATGTGTGAATTCCTGAATAAAGATATATTTTAACTTCCTGGAATATAAAAATTGTGTTAAACATCTGCAACAAAAAAACAAAGCTACTAAAAAATAAGTTGTATTTTGTTTGCTTATAGAAGGAAAACTATTTTCTCCTTCAGTGGTTTATGCAATTTAAATGCACAGAGAGTATCTTCTCTACCACTCTATTGTTTCTTGTATACGACTACATCTTTATAAATTATACAGTAAGTCGAAGATGAGCCTTTAAAAATCTGACAGCCATTATCAGGCATAGTGCAGTCATCAACGACCTTTTGCTCAAACCAAGTCACTTTCAGGTTTAACTCAAACTTCTTTAAACATCGTTTTGCCTTTTGTCTTGTGAGTTTCCGCCTCATGCTGTCTTGATTTTTCCATGCCAATGACACACTCTTGCTCATTAAACGTCTGGGTCCTAATTTCTCTAAAGCTGCCATGTGACGCTGTGTATTAGAAGAAGCGCTTTATATAAAAACCCAATTAAATTTGACAAGTTCTACATTCAGCATTTAGCTCCAATTTAGCTGATTTTGTGGATCATTTTATCACACTGTCAAACTACTATTAAAGACGCCGACGCTCGGTTTAAAGGAAGTGAATTCGGTTCAAATTCAAAGTGGAGCTCATAACAGAATTTTGTATTTAGTCTGACAGTTGATTTATGCCAAAATAGGCAGAAAAAAAATCAGAACTAATGGTTTAAGCACTCAGAAGCTCAGATCTCCATCTGGACTGGCATGTGACATTTCCTTGGGGCTTTGGGCAAAGATCACATGCCCACTCGTGCTTGTCTGTTGCTCACATTTTAAAAATGTGACCTGCGGCGTGGGGTCTCACATACACACACACAAAAAAAATCCATTATGTGGTGCTGTCTGGTGCGACTAATCTATGGCCAGACCCCTAGGCAGTGATGTGTAATCATGCAAGTTAAGGATTTTTAATAAACCCTTTAAGTAAAAAGAGTGTTAAAGGAACAATGAGATTTAAATTTCTTTAAAAAGAATTTTTTAAGTTGTTTTGAAAATATACTAATAACCCATACAACAACTTGTACACTCCCTAAGATAGAACACGTAAGCTGCTTTCACACTAGGAACAATCGCTTCCGCCTCCCCTACTAGCCAGCGTTCACATTATTACTGTTATTATTGTCCGATACTCTCCGATACAGCAGGTGGCAGTATGCACCTAGTCAATTTTCATAACATTCCAAACAGTGGTCCACTTGTTCGCATACGATTGGACTTCCTATTTTATTCGAGTTGTGCCCGAGTACGGCCTACCGCCGCACAATACAGTGTGTTCACATTACAAAATCTTGCCAAACTTTGGGGTCAAGTGTACTCCAGTCCAGACCAAGTGCCTAGTATGTATGAAAGCACCCTTAAATTCTAGTGCACGAGGTGGTGCTTTCTGGACCGATTGACAGGTGAATGAAAATTGTCGTGATTGGCTGGACGTTGAGGCCGTCCACATCACATGAGGCTGTTGCTGGATTCTATTCAGTAAACATGTGAGGTGCTGTAATTGCAAAGGAAATGCTGGAGACATAAGATACTTGTCTATGTCTAGACTGCGGGAAAAATGCCTTTGAATATTTTGTTGCAAAAGTAAAAAAAAAATCACTTCTGAAGCAAATTAATTCCTGACGTGTTCAAACAGGCTGTCAAAAAATTTCAAAAAAAATATTACAAAAATCCCCACGAATTTCCACACCTGATGTTTTACAGCTCAATTTCCACATTCAGCTCAGGTCACTACATTCATACGGATATAACCTATTACTATAATCACCCGGCCACTGTAATTAAACCTGAACCATTCCATCTTGGGCAAATACAAAGCATGCACTAGTATCTCCATGGCAAATTTCACATCACTTCCTGTCGATGACTCAGACTCCTTCTGCGCCTCTGCGACTCTGACCTCCTTCCACAGGTACCCATCATGATCATGCAAAGATTAAGCAGCCTGCCTGATGCTTTGTGAGAAACACTAATTAGCCTAGTTCCGTAATAAGGGAGTTGCAGAGCAACTCATCTCCGGCTCCAGCAGAGACACAGAGAATGTGAACGGGCGTCACGTACAAATGAACAGAATCAAACCTTTGGGCTGACGTCTACAACAATATAAGCTGTATTAGCCTGTTCAAGACTCAGCAAATTCCAACATGTGGCACAAACAACTGGCTGTGCTTATATATTAATTTATATAGAAGTAGTCGTGACCGAATATTCAAGAAAGATGCCAATCAGAAAGAGGCGACGAATACCAAGTTTTGATGTTTAGAGGATGTGTAAAAAACTAAATAATTGTAATTATAGAGTGAAACAACTGTAATGAAATTTTTTTGCAGCTTTAAAGTACATCAACTATTTGAACTACATTATGCACATTGTGTATGCATGTAGTTTCAGCTTTGTATACAAAAGACCGAACACGTCTCCAAGGCCGGTAATAATGTTTATGAGCAGGAGGCCACAAAGCTGGCTGAGATTAACGACCCTCTTATCGCTGCGAGTCCTTTCCTGTGACGGTGTTAATTAAAATGCGGAGGCGGGGGTTCGGTAATCAAAGCCCCCCAGGTGCCTTTTGTTCATAATCAGAAGTGGAGACACACTGATGCTCTAATAGATAAGCTTGCAGAGCTCGATGAGATCACTTTGATTATTATCCTTCGCCGCTATGTCTAACGTATTTGGACAGATACAGAAACTTTACTTAAAGTTTATTGAAACAAACGCACAATCACGGTAATGAAATAATAAAATTGTTGCGCTGAAACAAAATGGCTGAATTCTAACAAATTTTGCCACAGTACACAAGTTAGCCAGCACCCTAAACACAGCGCTGCACTAACAGTTAGCTTAGCTACTAGCAATTAGCTTAGCTACTTCTTAATGACCATCTATTTCATTTAAGCTAGAGAAAGTTAAAATCTTGGTTTAAATTTTTTTTTTTTACTTCTAACGTCAGATTATGCAAGTTACGTAAGTCATGGTCGCTAGCTAGCCAACATTTGGCAAATATTATATCGTTTAAACTTGTTAACCCTAAGACTATGTTTAATATTATGTAAACAATTAACAAGGTCAACAACTAGCTATTATTTACCAGAGTATTATATTGTGTAAACCAGCAGTAAGGTCGGTAGCTAGCGGGCTAACATTAAGCTAAGTATTTTATTATGCAAGGTCCCTAGTTAGCTAACAAAAATTAATCTAAGAATTATTTTAGTAAAATAATAAGTAAACCATTTGCAAGGATGGTTAGAATTATTAGATTATGCAAACCAGCAGTAAAGTCACTACAGTAGCTGGCTAGTTAATATTAGGCTAAGTATTATATTGTGCAAACCAATAGGAAGGTTGCTAGGCAGCTGGTTAACATTAGGCTAAGTGTTATATTATGTAAACCAGTTAATTGTTCAACAACTAGCTAAAATTAGGCTAAGAATCATTTTGTGTAAACCAGTAGTAAGGTCACTAGCTAGTTACCTAAAATTTGGCAGTAATAAGATTGCTAGCTAACTAGTTAACAGACTAAGTTTATTATTGTTTGAACCAGTAGCACAGTCGGTAGCTGGCTAACTAATATTAGAATATGTAAACCACATAATAATAAATTACCATTACCAAGGTCACTATTTAGCTAATATTAGCCCAAGTATTATATTGTGGTAAACCAGTATTAAGGTAATTAGCTATCCAGCTAGCATTAGGCTAATTATTATATTGTGCAAACCATGGGTAAATTGTTTATCTACTGTAACTAATGTGAAATTGTGAAAAAATCGTATTTTTTCTATTCCTGGTTTTGCCTTAATAGCAATAATGTCTTAAGGGTTAATGTCAGTTATACTGAAGTAAAAAATTGGAAATAGCAAATGCAAAATTTCCCTTCATCTTTAACCGGTTACTACACCTGTTAAGACCTTCATTCTTCAACATTCACACATTATGGGTGATTTGGGAAACGGCAATCAGCCTAATCTACATGTCTTTGGGCTGTGGGAGGAAACCGGAAAACCAGGAGGAAACGCATCAAACACGGGGGAAACATGCAAACTCCACAAGGAGGGCCTTGGAGGTGCAATGCTACAGTCCTAATTACTAAGCCAATGTGTCGGCAAATATAATTATTTATATATTTTTATATTTTTGTATGTTTGTCTGCCAAACGTAGCACTGAGATGTTTGAGCTGAAATCAAAGTGCTTCATGGTTTCTATGAGAGCGTATGGATTATCAGATATTGATCACTAAAGAAACCTAATTAACTGAGGAAGTACATTTCGCACTCTTCATTAAAAGATGATTCATCGTTCAGCATTATTAGCCGTCGACAAAGCTTTGGCGTATTCATTATTATGCGTACATCCTGTTATCACCTACTGTACTGCTCCGATGGAAAAAAAACAGAAACAAAACAGCACCACACATCATCTGCTTTATTCAGGCTGCTGTTGCGTGTGGAAAAATCTAAAGCAGCTGACTAACAGCAGGTTCTATATAAAAGTCTCAGCATGTCTGAATCATGCTTCAACAGCTGCCTTTGACTAGCACGCCGTCCATCCAGCATCTCAATACTGAACCCGGTGTGCGCTGTACCGTTTGATAAGCCGATATATCATCTGCTCAGCTTGCTGTATCACACTGCGGGTGCAGACAAGTGACTGAGAGCTGAGAGAAAATAAGCAAATCAATCACTCTTCTTGTGCGAGAGGTGTTGTGTCTTAAGAGCTTATATGGCACTGTGCTTCTTCTATTGCAGAAAATCTTTGCAAGTCCTAGAAGAGACTTTTCTATCTGGCAATGATTATTCACCAACTTGTTTACAATCCTTTCCATCTTCGAAGATAAATAAGATCAAATATGCTGAATAAGTGTCTCAGAGAGAGAGTTATCAGATTAACAACCATTGCAGGAGACATTGTGAAGTCACAGAAATGCTCATTATACATTTATCCATCTAATCAACGCATGCTGAGTGTAAATCCTTCCTGTACGTATATTCACACTCTGCATTTTTTAAATGCGCTGCACTAACATCCGTGGTTAATAGATGACACAGGATGAGTCTCATTCCGTCCTCTACGCATACACCTTTAAATTCTTTCACTCTATCAGTGGAGCTGGAGCTTGGAGTCAAGTCTGGATTTGCTGAAATTGTTGCCAGGTGTGTTTTGAGTCAATCAAATAGTTTAAGATCATTTACGCAGGCTGCATATACAGTACACGCAAAGTACTTTTTACATAACCTACCTGACAACCCCTTCCCTGTTATAAGTTTTTATTTCAAATTCTGGACCACATGATAGTATCACATGATTTAAGCTTTCTTGCAGCATTACTAGTATAATCAGGATTTTTTAAAATCTTCTACAATTCCCTGGAGTTTAGTATGTTCATAAAAAATTATATATGTTTGGAAAACTGTTGACCTCTCACAAAATTGACTGTAATTAAAAATATTATGTGTTGTACTCTACTAAATAAATAATGCTAAATTTAAGCATTGGCTAACTGTATTTCTAGTGGTGTAATTATATACTCCAGTCATTCAATTCATGACACCGGCTTCACCATATGGCTCTCAGAATATCATGCACAAAAATGTAGTGCTTTTTTTTCTTCTGATTTACAAACAATGCAAAAACTTTGCATGCTGCATTTTCGCATGCTCTCACTATATATTTCTCCGTCAGGTGGTGCACGGATTAGGACTTTTGGTGTTCAAACTACTGAATGCAACTGTATTACAGTAGATGCCTGCTTAATAGAAAGCTGTTTTCGAATTCCCCACAATACGTAACACAGTTATCATGATGCAACATGTTACACCCATATTGCTTTCCAAGAAAGTACCAGAAATATTTCCCTTGGTTCTTAGAACAAAGCATATGAGGCTGAGCCTATGACTGTTATATTTTCTTTTTTAATCACAACAACAGTTAACTGACATATTTGTACCAATAGTTTTTCTCTATTCTTTTCCTCTCTCTGAACATAACTGTGTTATACACTGATAAATATTCTGTATTTCTGTATTTTTCTTTTTTACATATCCTCCACACATAATTCCAGTAAAGACTCAGATTTGAACTATACACATTGAGAATGGAAAATGGAATGGAAATTCTAGAAATTTTAAAGTTTTACTCTCTTAAATGAAAATATAAATATGGCACAAAAAAAGTTAAATGTGACAACAAAAACTATAAGCACGCTTTTATCAATCCTTGCAATATATCTCAGTTTAAACCTAATTGTTATGTTTAGTCTGATTGTAGTTTTGTGTGACAAAAATGTTCATTAGAATTTGATAAGAAATTGCCCACAGTCACAAAACTGACCTGCTTATTTCACTGCAAATTTTGGGCACATCCTTCCATAGAAAGTATTTTAAGCCCATTCCCAGCCTGGTAATCTCCCTTCTGTGAAGATGCTTTTGCTGGTCTTTACAGATCTAGCCTCTGAGATTCTTCTCCAGCTGGCCCTGTCAGGCTTTATCCTGATGTGATCTGAATGTTACACAACAGTTAATCTAAAACTTCCACTTTTCTCAACTTCCCCTCTTAGTTTACAAAGAATCTAATTATCCAATCCAATATTCATCTCAAAACCTAGTGCTGAGATAGTAATGAAGTGTTTACTTCTTGTTAGCTGCGAAAAGGCCATTTCCCCCAAAGGACAACATGGCAGTTCAATGTTCCGGCCCTTCGATTGATGCAAATTAGAGATTTCACTTGAATTTAACGCAATGTTTTCGTTTCAATTACCGGAACATCAAAAGGTACATCAACAAAGTTCAAAAGGACAATGGAACAGCTGACATTCAACTCCAGTGTATGAGAATCCCAGGATATCTGAAATGATGAGTGAAGTAATAACGTGCAAGGTATCCTTAGCGTGCGTTTATTTTCGTATTGCAGAACAATGGAAGAATTTCAGTTACAAATATAGTATTGTATATAGTTATACAACTATACAAAAGTCAGTGTAAGGATCTATCTAATGACGGAAACTTCAAAGCACTTTCTAAGTCGCTTTGGATAAGAACGTCTGCCAAATGCCTGACCGTAATTGTAAGTCATGCTATCACACTCAAGTGCTTAAATGCTTATTTATACAGCGCTTTTAACAATGGTCATTGTCACAAAGCAGCTTTACAGAATCATAACAGAAATATATGAAAATCTATTCCTATGCATTTATGACAGCAGAAAGAATTCCACACGACACCAGTTTAACCTCCATCTCAAGTACGAGTAAAAACGGATGTCCTGCTGCAACTTATACCTTCCGTCATTGTCAAATCTGAAATGCTGAATCGTTAAAAATGGAGCATGATGACAGAAAGACGAAATCCTGAGTAAAACGAGGACAGATGACGTCATGGTTACGATCCGGCCTAATCCAGGCTAATCAGGCGCCCTTAATGGTGCCTGTCAACGGAGTGCTATAAATATTCTAATGATTATTAATGTCCTCTAGAATCTACGTAGATGAAAAAAAAAATTTCCTCCTATTGTACTTCTGAGCTCAGACAAGCAGACAATTTGGAGAAAATGGAAAAGCTTGCAAATAAAACTAAAAGGAATTTTCTTTTCTTCCTTAGCGGTATAAGGAGGGATGCCCCGATACAATATTACAAAACCTCCACCTGATCAGCGATACAGCAGCGCATCTACTTCAGGTTTAAGCGACCTGCGGGTCGTATTTATACGAGCTACTTCAGGACAAAACCCTCTTTTGCTAATTAATCCGCTGTCACTATTCAGTGCCTGCGCAGCACTTGCTAATCTCATATTCTGTTGATGTCCATATTAATGATATGTTTGCATCTCTGGCTTTGATCTCACAGGTGATTAATATAACTAGTGCTGCAGAGCGACCGAGCATTTTACTCTTCATCTGTGGAGTGTCGGATCCGCTAGGCACCATCATTAAATAGCCAGCGGCGTGAGCCAAGACTGATTGTGCGTAATCATGCTTCTCAAATGTAGTGCTACATAATGTGCGCTCGCAATTATTGAGACAGCAGTTTGCACATCGTTTATAGGCTGAGTCACATGCATTAGAGCAGACAAACTTCATAAGCGTGCATAACTGGGATAAGTGTTCCATTTTAATACAGCGCGACCTAAATGGAAGAGGAGCATCTGAGAACACTTTATTATTAGAGCGTAAAGAAACGCAGAGCTGTGATGGGTCAGCGCTTCTCATGGTAGATTGGTGGTCACCTTGGTAGTATCATTCCTTTCATTTCTAGAGAAGTGAAACACGAAATGGGGAGAGCAGCGGTTGACCACTGGTGGAGCAAAATCAAGATATGGACCAAGCTAAGAATTTCAGCAAAAGGAATATATTGCCAATACTTTATTTTTACATTTTTATTTTTAACATAGCCAAAATGAAAACGAAAATTAAAAACAAAATTCCAATTTCCTAAATATTAAACATTGTTCAACAAGTTTCTTGCATTCATGCAAATAATTTAGCTGCAGGTAGCTCATCAGACCAAAGGCGAGTCACAGAGCTAGAGATAACTCAAAATGGTTCTCAGTAACTGAAAAAAAAAAAAAAGCAGTAGAAAATGTATTTTTTTGCATTTTTAATAAACCCAAAGTATAGGCCTCTTCCAAACGGCTGAGATGTCGCTTCATGGGAAAAGTATTGTTACATTAACAAATACAGTAGGAGGACTCAGAGGACATAAAAAGTGCTTTTACGTGGTGGTGCAACAACACAAATGTCCTGGGGCAATAGAGCTACTTTATTTCTTGTGGAATGCTACCAAGCAATTGAAAAGGCATACTATTTAAAGACACGGGCTTGTCTAGTTTTAGCACTGCATAACCGAGCGGTAGAGATTGCTCAATCCGGTTCAACACATTTGTCAATACGATACGGCTACTCAAAATGTGCTCTACCAAAACGTTGAGCAAAATGTTACATTTTTACTTTTAAAAGCCATATTTTTAACCCTTTAACGATTTGCTCAACATTTTGGTAGGACACATTTTGAGTCGCTGTATCTGTATGATGATATTCTTCTTTGCTTCGTAAGCTGCAAATGTGTTGAAGTGAAAATCACATGCTCATATGATTTTATTTTTAAATTAAAAAAAGTTTTACAAATATGAGTGCATACTTCCATGTTTATACATTTTTTTTAAAATCATATGAGCATGTGATTTTCACTTCAATACAGTTGAACAGATATGATGCTTACATGATGCTTACAAAATGAAGAATATCACTATTTTTATTGTAAAAATTATTAGAATACTTCTTCGTGGGGTATCAAAGGACGTCATGTTTCACCCAGACATTGTGCCTCAAATCTCATTACCATATTGTACAAGTTTAAAAAGCTGAGAACCACCAGTTGCGAGCATTTACTGTCCATTTTGTGTCCTTTGAGTGAAGACATGATGTGTTTATCCAGGCCTGCAGGTCACATGCTAGCTTTGTGACTTTCTCAGACAGGCACTGGTTGTTTCTCGTCGTCTCTTTTGCATTCTCGCTCTCTCTCTCTCTCTCTCTGTCTCTCCACACACAAATCTGAATCCACAGCCAGGGGAACAATCAGCCTGATGACTGCATTCTCTGATCAGCAGTCTTATCACTGTGCTGCCCATTTCCTTCTCCTCTATTCTACAAATGCTGCATTAGAGAGACAGAAATTTCCCGGCAAAGACTATGTGAACGCTCGTGATAAGAAACAGCAAGTAAGCGAGTACATTCTAAGGTCACCTTGCCAGACAAATTAATATACTCATTCATATTCTTACACATACAGTATGTATAAGCTCTTGTACTGTGGCTTTGGCTTGGCCTGCTTACAGATTGATGGATGCATGTGATCACTTTGAGATGAGATGAGCGTAGGTGGTCACATGACCATAGCACTTCCTCCCACAGCCCCAGGATCAGCTGACCTGTTAACTCGGGTTAATCGCCTTCAGACCAGCTAATTACTGTAGCAGAAAGAGCAAAAGCTCGAGACAGAACGACAAACAAAAAAGGATGTAACACTGTAACCTAATACACTCTATGCCGGATTAATTGATCATGATATGATGACATGATTTTAATGCATAACACATTGCCATATATAATTTTATAATACCAGCATACATAACGCATTATAACCTGTGTTTGAAAAAACATTGTAGACATAAAGGTCATGATGCTTTATAATGCATTTGAACTTCCATTCCGGGTGCTAAACGCACCAGCTTTACTTTAGAAGCAGTACATACTGTACAAAGTATTACCTTATAAAATCTTGACCACTGACAACCAGTCATAATGCACCATAACAGCCTTATATCCCATGGCACAGATACTATACCTGTGGATAGTTTATTACAATGGTTATGTCTATGTCTATACTAATAACACAATGTGCTCGTGACTAATGTTAACATGTATATTAATGGATAAATTAATAACACTTTATAAAGCATAAAAGCATGACTTTGGCTCAGCATATAGAAAGCATTATAAGATCTGATCAGAACACTGAAGACATGTTGTAATGCATTACAACTGACTACTTATTTTGTATGCATGTACAATTCTGGTTAAATTAGTAACAGTTTATAAGGCATGCCTATATGCTTTTGTGTCAGGGCATAAAAAGATTATAAAATCTGATCATAAGAACACTAAAGACTCTATAATGCACTATAAGTTCAAGTTCAAGTTCAAGTAGGCTTTATTGTCATTTCAACCATATACAGTTAGTACAGAGTGAAACAAAACAACGTTCCTCCAGGACCAAGGTGCTACATGCAACATAA
>JAQQZT010000010.1:9982922-10007563 GCA_030068275.1 Clarias platycephalus
AATTTGCAAATAAATTCTTTAAAAATCCTACAATGTGATTTTCTGGATTTGTTTTTCTTATTTTGTCTCTCATAGTTGAGGTTTACCTATGATGAAAATTACAGGCCTCTCTCATCTTTTTAAGTGGGAGAACTTGAACAATTGGTGGCTGACTAAATACTTTTTTGCCCCACTGTACATGTGGGACACGTCGATGGACTTTGCCTCAAAAAAGTTAACAACAAAAATATCAACCTATAATTTTATTGTCCTGACTTCCCTTCAACAGTTGCGTCTTTACCGCCTCCCCTGTCCTCCCCGCTGTCACCAGTGTCAATAATAATAATTAAAGAGACACACTGACTTCCCTTGACAGACTGCAAACTCTGTCCTCCTTAAAGCAATGCTGCAAACTCCTCTACCGAGTGTATGTCGATTCACCGATGGCCCTCGCATCCGATTCACCTCGCGTGCAGGACGTTATGAAAGCTGATCTGCACTACAGAGGTGGGCTGCATGTGTGTACAGAGATTACAATGAGGTCCATCGTGCATAATTTACTGCATGATATCATAAAAGAAGCATTATGTGACTATTTTAGGAGTGCACTGCTGCCTGGGACAAAGTGGAAATACAGACCCAGCATATCATCTCCATACCTCAAACCAAACGCAGTCTCTCCTTTATACTTGTGCACGGCTAATGAGTTCGGAGCACATCTGTTTAAGGTAATTTCTAGGACGGAGGATTTACTTGATCATTGTTATATTATTTTTTATTATTATATTTTTTTTCCCCACATTGGATCATTTGAACTGTTTGAACAGTTTAAAAAACTATTCTGGTAGAACGTGTCTAGGAGAAAGCAATCGGAGTGATCGCTGTCGCCCCGCTCATTGGTAGCTCTCGACTCATTTTCAGGTAGAATTTATTAAAACGGGTGATGCTGTAACCTCTCGCAGCCGGAGGTCTAGAGAGAGCAGATTGGCCGAGCTCTGTCAGAGGGGAGGGATGAGAGGTACTTCGTGCTCCCGCATTATTCACGGCTCTACAGCCAATCAGGGCCGTCTGGAGTGGATAGCGCTGTCCTCCGAGTGTGTTACGTCGCCCCCAACGGTGCGTGATTGAACAGTTCGAAAAGATGCATCGGCTGGCATCACGTGGTTTTGAGGGAACATGTGAGAGTCTTCGGTCCTCCCGACTGAGTGGTAGTAGTAGCATTAATGTGGGAGCCCCCTAGTGACGGGGAGGAATTGGACACAACTAAATTAGGGAGAAAATCAGGGAGAAAATCATGGGGAAAAAAATCCCACCCTCCTTTGTTTAAGTGAGCGAACACTTTGTTTAAGTGAGAGAAAGTCCTGTAACCTTTTGTAGCTTTGGGAACAACTACGGTGCACCTCGGCTGGGATTGTCGATCAGGAAAATATGGCCTTCTCTTAAGTGTGCACCATTCAAATGTTTTATTGTTGCTAAGAGTCTCATCACCATCCTGTGCTTTAGGTCTTTTGTAAATATCAGTTTAACACCTTCATTCATCTGCTTATGAGACGACAAGTCCTGGGCGTTAACAGTCCACGTTTGATTATCAGCATACAGATGGAGTTTCCATTAAAGAATAATTACTAAAATCAGGCAAAATCTGAATAGACTGAGTCTTACAGTTTCTGCACCCTTACTTTTCCACACTTTGTGACCTTTTCTTCAAAACCATAACGTATTTCAATTAAAATGAACTTTTAGCGTCATTAAACCAGAAGTGCTGAGAGACGTACAGTACCAACTGTCCCTTTTTTAACAGCTTTCACTATTCATCACCGAGAAGCCGAGGCTGTCGGGTACAAACGGCAGAATGGCTTGACGGCTATTTCAAACAATTTATGTCCGTCCATGAAATTTCAGTCCATTGAAGAAAAAAAAAAAGAAAAAAAAGGTTAGTACAGTTGTGTAACTGTTACCTAATCCACGATGTTCGAACAGAGGCAGACAAATACAGAGATGTTTCTAGGAGAAAGTGAGGACAGTGGTGCAAACACTCCAACACACACACACACACACACACACACACACTGGAGCTATGTCCACTTCAGGCAGGCAGGATAGCAACAACAGTGTTTCATGATTAAGCTTCTATAAATAGAACAACAACAAAAAAGAGAAATTGAATATAATAACTGAAAAAATAAATGTAAATATAAAAAAAAATTGACAAATTTTTAACTCCTACAAAAGGACTGAAATTTCATCCTGAATACAAATGATATACAGTCCACTTCACCCAGACTACTGTACACATATATGGTTGTGTGCAAAAGTTTACACCCCCATGGTTTCTGGGTGAAATATACTGTATGATGTGCAACGGTACCACGCAGTAATTCATGAGACAAAAAAGCAACAAATAATATTATTTAAAAATAAGTCATCATGACTCTCTCAGTCTCCGGAGCAAATTTTTTTTTAAGCTGGGGTAAGACACAGGAGGTAGAACAGATGCGTTATGAAAAATATATGAGGTCAGAAGCTTCAGGCTGAATATTACAATCCAAAAGCTGCTTAATAAACATGAATGAGTTTCTAAAAGGCGCACAGTGGGCTTGCAAGTAATTAGAGAAAATGTATCTTATCCACCAAAAAAAGGTTATAATATTATAAACGTTATAATATTATGTTAACATATACTATTTCAGGTTTGTTTGTTGCTTGTAATAATAAAGAAATATCATTGAAATATAGTGCAATGATTCGGTCACGGGGGTGCACAAACTTTTGCACTTCATGACACCCTCTGCAAGCGCGATATATTTTATAAACTAGTCACAGGAACCCCAGCAACATTGGATGAACGTTATAGTATAGTTTTTTTTTTTAGGTTAAATTGATGTTGAGATAATGTTGAATAAACGATCCGAACGTGATGCTACAATCCGCTAGGATTACGGTTCAGAAAAATACGGCAAGCAAACAAAGATATTTATTTCGGTGTAATGGAAATTCAGCTCATAGGACATGAACAAAATCATTTGTTAGATCACACTACGTTATTTTAGCAATACAGTTATATGTGTATGAAAAAGAAAAAAAAAAAACATTGTGTCTTTTTTTTCTACACCGTGCAGCATAGAAGCTCGTGTCCTTTTCAAAGCTTAACAAGCCACCTTCCTTGGACAGCAGATGCTACGTCTACAGCAGTGTCTGCAAAACTTCTCCAGACTGAAAAAACGATCCGAGACTTGAACTGCCACGTTCTGGCCTCCGTCTCATCTGCTGCTCGTCCGAACAAACAGGTACATTTGAAAACACGTTTTGTTCCCATTCACACGAAAAGGGCACTCCTTGGTCAGCGAATTCTCAACGTAACCTTTTGATATCACTGATGAATGAAAGGATGTGAAGTCTACAATTCCAAGATGGCAGAAAGTACTGAGACTCTGCACCTATTTAAAAATTTTTGGCTGATTTGTGTAACATACTGTACAAGCCAGGAGTGTCACAAAAAAAAAAAAGAAAAAGAAAAAAAAAAAAAACCCACAATGGATAAAATGACATGACATAGGTTGGACGAATACCTGGTATGTTCTTTTCTGTTGTTTCTCGAGCTTCACTGCTGACAGGAAAGGTTTTGAGAAAAAAAAAAAAAAAGTCATAATACGAGGACCCAAAAATCTGAAATGCTGGCAGAAACAAGGATAGATATCATGGAGGTCTCTTATCTTCCACTCTCGTCTCAGTCGCCTGCCGTCATCCTCTCGCCAGGGCCGTCCCCATTACCTCACTTAAGATGAAAGAGCAGCAGGATGAGGAGAGAGAGCTTTCCACAGGCGTACACACATCCCGTCTCCTTCTCTTCATCCAGTGGTGCCTCAGTGAAGCGCTCATCAGACACGACCGGCAAACACAAACTGAACCCTGGAGCTGTAACCAAATGACTGGTCGATTACCCGGTCAAGTGAAACTTCATTTATCGACCAACGACTTTCTAACTTCAGTGAAGAGAATTCTGCTGATTAGTTGTAATGTTTGGGGAAAACTCAGATGCTGAGGTCTCCAAAAAAGTTAAATTAGTGAAGGGAAGATCTGCTCGAGACAATTTTGTGAAGAAAAAAAAAAAAGTAACATGTGCAGGATGGTCTTACACAAGAAAAAATATATTTCTATATTATCACAGATAACATATTTGGGGTGTTGGTGGCTCAGTGGTAGGTTTCTCCTCTGCCATGTGGAAGGCCTGGGCTCAATTCCCATCCAATGTCCAAACCCCTCTTTGTAATAAATCCTGTCTCTCTCTGAGAAGTGAAGAATGATTGCACCAAATATACCATCTATCATTTTCGATCTAGAAATGTTTCAATTCATTCAAGAGTTTCACTGTAGAAAATTTCAGGACATTTGAATAAAAAAAAAATTAAAATTTTTTTTAATGAAAATAAAATTAATGAAAAGAAAACAAAAAAAAAAGAAAAAAAAAGCACTGAACTTTACTTGAAGATGTTCTCCATGGGAAAACTCAAACACAACCAGTAAACCATTCATATATTCATCTAGGAACCTCTGGAGTCCAACTAGGGACCGTGGAGGGCAATGGTGTCCAATGTATTTATTCTCATCTTGTTCGACCATGGTTGGACCTCAGGTCAAGTTTCACACACTATGTGCAATTTGGGAACGCCAATCAGCCTCACTTTAGACTGAGGGAGGAAACCGGAGAACCCACCAAGCACAGGGAGAACATGCAAACTCATGCACACAAGCCCCATGTTCGAATCAAACCCAGGAGGTGCAAGGCAACAGGGCGAACCACTAAGCCACTAAACCAGTTAATACTGTACAACCGGCAAAACCAGTCGTTTCATTAAATGTTGAAATTAAAAATTCAATTTATAATGATAAGAACGCATCGTAAAGAAAGTAAAGGACATTACTTGAGTAATATCGCATAAGCAGGAGTTGGGTTATAGTGAACATCAGAACGGCAGTGATGTACTGCACATCACACGATTGCGAGTGATATCGCTTTACAAGAAATTAGCATTGAGTAAGAGACATTTTCCACACAAACAGGACAAAAGTTCTGTTTAACCATCCTGAAGAAGCTCCGCTGACTTTACCGCACGTCGTCTAGCTGCCTTGGACTTGTTGTAGGAGCTTTATGTAAAACGGACTTCCTTCATATCGTCCTGTAAGCTTTCATACACACACGCAGATCAAGTATTCAGCCGCACAGGTTAGTTGGTGTAATAGTGTAAAAGGTGAAGTGTGTCTAATCTCTGATTCAGTTGATAAAATCCTTATCTAATATTTTCCTGATGTTTTAACAGAATTGAGAAAGTTTTAACTAAACATTGTTTTAAAGCCCTGTAATGAACGCAGTGCAAGCAGGTTAATCCGGTTGTGATAGAAAAACCTGCTTTTTTTTTGCTATGAAACCATTCTCTAGGTGAAGATACAGTAGTTTAGGGAAGTCATGATGTTAAAATAAACTTGAGGGTTCCCCCTTTCCTCATTTCCTGTTGACAGACATCAGGTCATTTCTTCCTCCCTCCCCCCAACAATCTGGCTTCCAGTGGGGGGACCTGACGTGATGTCCACTGTCCCCCTCCCTCTCCGTCATGTATAACTGAGTGAGAGACCGTCATTCAGTCCCCCGCCTCGCTCAAAAAGTAGAATCAGATCGACACGCTGACATTCAAAAAGTCAAACGCTCGATAAAAACTGATGTTAATATTAATTATCTTTTTTTTTTCCCCCCACACGCACACACACACACACACACACACACACACACACTGTGCCACCCCTGGTCGGCTGCCCACGTTGCCACTATATCTATAATCCTCTAGTGCATTAACTTCGCTGTTTTAAACTAGGAAGTGAGTGCACTGATGCGCTGTGACTGATACACACGCTGAAACATCCTACAGCAGTTATAGTAAACAAGCACTACTGGAACACAGCAAAACCAAATTAATGACCAGGAATTAACTGTTATATAATTGGAAGATTCACATCACGTCATTTTGGTTTGAAATCCAACACTTACAACCTGTACAAACATTCAGCCCAACACTCATCACACCGGTCTGTCTGCTGGAAATATTCTTGACTCATGGTGCTTGTTCGCCCCTATCGACATTTCCTGCTACAACCAGTCTCATTTTTGGTATGCATTATAATAATAATAATAATAATAATAACAACAACAAGGACAAAAGTATAGCACAAAGTGAAGCATAAAGCATATTTATTGACCTACAAAATTAACCAAGACAACACGTTTACACTGATTAGTGTCAGAAGGTATAAAGAGCAAAAGTTTAATAGAAATTTGAATTTGTTTAACATATGGACATAAGACATTCGGTAGAGAAACACATTTTTGTCCAATCAGCAACTAAAAGACTTACATTTTTGTGATTTTTTTTTTAGCTTATAAAATTATTTTATCCCTTTCTTTCTAGGTGGTTGAAGTTTTTGAGTTTACATACAGTATTATACCACAGCGTGACTGAATTCTTAATTCCGACCGATTATTACATTTCTATAACAGCAGTAAGAAATACAGAAATGCAGTTATTTTAGCATGTTATCGTTTCTATAGCAACTACTTACTCAGGCAGATACTTTTGAACATAGGTTGAAGTTTTTGGATATTTCGATATTATGAATGGAGTCTCCACTGTCAGTGCTTTGTAACACTTAGAGGTAAAGCTGTTATGTTTTCAATATGGGGTTAAAAAGTATAAAAAGTATAAGTGAAAAGTTTTTTTCCCATTTGAAAAAGGGGGAAAGTGACTGATATCCTCCACAACATTAAATATACAGTACTGTGCAAAAGGTCTTGAGTCACCCCTCATTCCTTTATACTAAATTAAATTAAATCATGAAGATTAAATTAAGAAATGGGAGTAAATGTTTTACTGCGACAGGCTGCAAAGAGCATAAAGATACAATTTGAAAATTGGATGCAACAACCTCAGCAGCGACCTCATTTCCCCTCTCGTCTGTTCCAACCTCTCTGCATTCAGCATCACCAGTACACCAATCACCTGATCATCCGTCATCATCTGCACCTGTTTCTCACTGGTCACAGTCTTGAGTTAGAGGGATTTTATTTAAGCCTGAATGATTCATTTATACATCATACAGGACAGTGTGAGACTTAAACCAAAAAAAAAAAAACCATTCATCTCAAACTGCTCAGATACAGGGAGAGAACGATTCCTCATAAATACATAAAAAATACATGAAAGTCTGGATCTTTGTATATAAAAGAGAAAAATTACAGTTTTTTGGGGGGGCAAAACTTTTGCACAGCACCGTACATATGTATAAATGTGAGCGATGTGTCAGAGTGCATGATGTGGCGTTGTTCTATACTACTGTGCTGTGAGAGGAATGAATCACCTCAGGACTTCCTGTTTGGAAAACAAATCAACTTGAGCTGGGCGTCTGCTTCGTTACTGGCACATCACACCATCCTGGCATGGACTGTTTTCTTATAACAAGTCTTTTATTTACTTCGTACTGTATATCAATGGCCACAGTCTCATACTGGCCTAATACAGAGATTTCAGAGATAAACCTACTTAATTGTATGTTTCTTGTTACTGAGGTGGGCGTGACATCCAGGTGGCTTGTTTTTGAATGTTATGTTCTCGTACGTTTTCTAGAACCGTTTAAAAATAATGTTCATATTTTAATTTAATGTACAGTATTTCTACAGCAAGGAGATATGACAAATTTCTTTGAACTGATAACTTTATACAGGTTCATAAACTTTTTTTTTTTTTACTTTTTTTTATAATTTTCAATATAGTGACATCATTTTTCATATCATGAATATTGTTCAGTCTCTCGTGCTCAGCACTTCTTCACGGAATGAATTATATATAAAGGATAGTTCTTATTGTTATACAAATACAAAAAACACTTGTACTGGACTGTACCATGTAATAAAGGGAAGAGGTAACCTGTTTTGTGGTTATGTAGTGGATTTGAAACTTGTGTCACAGCTGAATTACTGCTGTGGTTTAAGAGTCATTTCTGAACGAATCAGTGGACGACTTCAAAATAAAAAATAAAATAAAAAACACCACACACACACACACACACACAATGGAATCATTTAAACGAACATTCAAATCATAGTGTCACCACTTGCAGTGAACTTTCACTTTACCACAGTTCCATGACAATTCTTCAGAACGATATTTTAAAAACATCTCCTAAAACATGCTTTAAACAAAAAAAGAAAAAGAAAAAAAAAAAAAAAAAAAAAAGTCACGCAGGTAAATTAATTCACCTTGAACAATGCATGTGAAACCTGCATTCCGGCTCCTGTTCCAGCCTGCCCTGAACCTACCCCAAACGAATTTAACACAGCGTTTCACCACACGCCCAACGTGCACGTGTTCCTTCAGAGAGCGTGTCGAACCCGCCGGTCCTCCCGACACGTCTTCGCGGATCATCAGCGCCTTGTCAGCAATCGTTATGACCACTGTCTGGGAACCACCAGCCAAATTTACAGCATCTGTTAGCGTGTCTGTTAGATCACAAAGACGGCCGTCAACGGCGTGTAAACGCTGGCCTTCGGGGGTGTCAGAGGCAAATAAGCACGCTGGAGCACTTTTTAAACAAAACCCCAAATGCTGGCACCACCATACTGTATATAAAGGCATTCGTTTAGTACTGTATGAAGAGTAATAAGAGTTTCTATAACGTAAAGAAAGCGGGGTTGCCTCGCTGAAAAATCAGAGCCGAAGTTATCTGTTTGCATCAGGGCATCATTTTGGATTTCACACCATGATGATTAAAATGTGTTATTCTTTTTATCTTTACAACTTTGCTGAGAAGAAAAGCATTGGAATGCACTGAAGTTAAGGCGGGAGAGCAGCAGAACACCACATCGGGTCCATTCCTGGCAACCAAAGACAGGTATTGGATGTTAGTGAGGCACAGGATGACTGAAACTGGAGAGATGGAGATGGAACAAAGTCCCGGAGATGTTTATTGGATTAATGCATGAATGCTCAGGTGTACGGGTGATACTACTGAAGTACTGGAGTCAGTAAATATATATGAGTTAATTGAGGGTTTAAAAAAAAAAAGCAATAAGGCTACACTTCACAATAATAATAACCATAAACGCATTATTGGTCAACATTTCCATGAGAAAAAAAATCCGTAATTCACAGACTTTTTACCAAATCATACTGATACACACTACAAATTCTACATCTGCGCATACTGACTGAACCTTTATTCATAAATTCTACAGTACTGTCCAAAAAACATAAAGAGACACAAAAATGATGTCATCAATTAAACAAAGAAAAAAAAGGCAAAAAAGGCAGAGGAACTGACTAGGAAAAAAAATGTAAGACCGAAACGGTAATTTAATAATTTACTAGGTATAGAATTTTATAATAATTTCATTTTTTCATAATGACTCTTTCAAATGTGTTACGTTCAATTCACTATTATACTCTATTACACACAATTTTTTGACAAATATTTTCATAGCTACACTTTTGTGTTCATTCTGGTCGCTTTCCTGGCACAAAGTTTCACAGAGTTTGTAAAGAATCTGTATCTCTTATATAAGTTTGTCTGTTTAATGTTACATCCATAAGTCTAATAATTTGCTATATATTTTCAGAATATAAAAGATGATATGAATTGTGAGGATTTGTTTGTTTTCGCCTAAAGAGATTACATTAATTAGGTAAATTAAAACTCTTAAATCGCTAATTCTAAGCCTGTCCATGCTTCAAGGTTTTTTCTTAACCAATATAAATCCATGAGTCACATGAAATACACTGGAATAGCTCTATAGTTTCAGTAATCATTTTACTATATGATAATAAAAAATAAACTACAAAAAGAAAGAAAATGAGGAACTGTGCCGTAGTCAACTGGAATGTCATACAGTATGATTATAAAACCGGATTTGCCCTGATATACCTTGTCTTCATTATAAAGATCCACTTAAACAAAAGATCTATACATAAACCACAATAATAAAAAAAAAGAAAGAAAGCTGCACTTATGATGGCATCTTATAAAGCCTTAAAGCCATAAAGTCTCATAAAGCCATAATAAAAGAAGTGTCCACCTACATGCTGTAATATCATGCAAGTCCACATGATTATGACACCGATACTGAGCCTAATCCGGACTCACCAGATGAAATGCCATTTATTTTTCCCCGAACAATCACACACAAAGTCATACACGGCTCTTTAATCACACTTTAATAAGATTCTAGTAAAATTTTGCCACATTAACTATTAAATAGTGCAATAAAACTAGAGTTTTATTGTGCCAGTGTATTTATTTTGTATCATGCAGCTATAATAGCTTCAACAAAATGCAGAAAGATTTTCCAATCCACTTGTTTGGAAGTTTTAAACAATTTCTAACTCAATCAATTATTGACTGTAATTTTTTTTTTTAATCAATTAAAATAATCCAAACAATAAGGACAATAATATCCTGAATGCACTTGGCTCAAAGATAAGGGGCAAAGGTAAAGGGAATATAGATGTACAGATTGAGACACGACTAGACCCTAGGATGTTAATTGGCTTAAACACATGGCCTAATTCGTTCTAATAAAAGACCGTGCTCTTACACTTACAGAAAATGACTCTCTGCTGTTAAAATTAAAAATTAGTCAATTATTCTAAGAGTCTCAGAACATTGAAGTCAATAATTAATGGTTTATTGCAGATAGTTAAGGCTTTAGGTGTATTAGAATTACAAAAACTGCATCAAACTACAGTATGCATGGCATCCGTGCTTTTTTACAGACCAATTTTTTTTTATTATAATTTTTAGAGTGATTTGACCTATATTAACCTTTGTAGATGTTCTTTTAACACACTTCTCTAATTAAGAAATGATGTTAACGCACACCCGTCATCATGCTGGTTCTTATTTATAACTTGCCACCTGCTAGAGGAAGAATTTCAATATCAGGTGTCGTAGATCAGCTGATCAATAAAGCTCTGATCAGTAAAATATTTTATAAAAACAGAATGAAAATGGCAAATGGTAAATGGAACATCCTTATGGTAATCATCATTCTCACTTCCTATTTAACAGGAAGCAGATACTGTGTCAGTGTCCAGGCGGCCAACCTGTAACATTACTGGTGAAACAGGTGTGATTTCATCATGGACCTGCGGGTTCCATGAGATGTTCGGTTTTCTGTTACTGGTCATGGCAGATACATGGCAGGGTTTTATTTTACATTCATGACATTAAACGCTCCATCTTCTTGACGTTTGATTGTTTTTGCAAATGCATCCTCAGGATCTGAAGATGTATGGATGCTGATGTTTTCTTTTTTTCATCATTTGCATCTGTCTTGCTTACACACACTCACACACACATCATGGCTGATGGCAACAGAGCACACACACACACCATACAGCTTAATTAATCAGACCAACAAGTTGGCAGGATGAACTAATGTCATGCACGACAGCCGGTGTGCGTGTAGGTGTACGTGTGTGTGTGTGGTACTTACCCATCGGGTGATGAGGTTCCGTATCGTACTGAAATCCATGATCTCTTCTTCTCCAGGTGCTCTGTCTCTTCTCTTCTCTTTAGGAGCTGAAGCCGCTAGCTGATTTTCCTACCCAGTCTCTGATCCATGTCTGCTCTTCCTTCTCCCACTAGGAAACGATGCACGGCATAAGATCTTCAAAAAATATAAGAATAAGATTTTATTTCTCTCCAGTTGCTGCGCTCGCGACGCGCTCGAGCCTCAGCATACTTTTCACTCCTGTGCGTTTTTTTAAACATCAAAGTAAACCGTTGTTTTTTAAACGTAAAAAAATATACATCTGCTCTGGTCTATAACGCTTTGCTGTTTCCAAACTGTTGCGGCTTGGCTGTACTCCTGCCTTTTCTTGGCTCGTCTTGTCTTGTCTTGTCTTGGCTTGTCTCTGTCCGTGTCTCTGTCCTCTGTACAGTGTACGCGCGCGCGGCGCCGCTCCTGGTCTACTCTCCCTCTCCTCTTTCGCAAATACGTCACGAGCCCAGGTCGCGCACGCGCAGTCCGTATCACACCCACCGCCCACATTAATTTTAAACACCACTCAGCCTGATCAGGCTCCTATCCTGGGTTGCCAGGTTTGCGAATTACCAGCGTATCTTAATCAGCTACACTGAATATAAAAATAAATAAATAAATAAAATGAAATAAATAAATACACTATATGTAAAAAGATATTTGGACAAACCTGTTAATTATTGAATTTAGGTTCCCTTATCCATAGTGAAAAGAAATCTTAATGCTTCAACATATGAAGACATTTTGGACAATGCTATGATTTCAACTTCGTGGCAAGAGTTCAAGGGAAAATCCTTCTCTACTGCAACATGACTGTGCTCCAGTACCCAAAGCAAGGACTATAAAGACAACGTTTTGATGAGTTAAATGTAGAAGAACTTGACTGGCCCTAACACAGAGCCCTGATCTCAACCCCATCGAGCACCTTTGGGATGAACTCCAATCAGGAGATTGCGAGCCAGACCTTCTCGTCCAACATCAATGCCTGACCTTATAAATGCTCTACAGAATGAATGGGCACATTAGAATGAATTCCCACAGAAACACTCCAAAATCTTCTAAACAGGGTGGTAGCTTTTATAGCTGCAAAAGTGAAAAAAACACTATATTAAAGGATATATATTTGGATACAATGTCATTGCAGATTTGGCCAAAAGATTTTCTCCATATAGTGTATATATGTTTGGGAACTTTAAATCTGCTTGGAAATCTAAACCATACATTATTGACATCCAATAATCAATATAAATGTATAATCATTTTAATGGCTTAATGTCAAAAAAATTTAGGCATTTTGTATAGCATGTCAAATCTCCCCTAAATATTAATTAATTAATTTATTCATCTTAAATACCACTTATCCTGTGTACAGTGCATTGTAAACTCGCACCTCTGGGGTCGAGGGTTCAATTCCCGCCTTGGGTCTGCATGTTTTCCTCATGCTTGGTGGGTTTCCTCTATGTACTCTGGTTTCCTCCCAAAGTCCCAAAGGCAAATTAAGATAATTGGGGTTGCCAAATTGTCCGTTTTGTGTGTGTGTGTGTGTGTGTGTGTGTGTGTGTGTGTGTGTGTGTGTGTGTGTGTGTCCTGCACACACAATTGGCACTCTGTCCAGGGTGTAACCCGCCTCGTGGTCTAAGTCTTCTGGAATTAGATCCAGACCCCTGGCAACCCTATATAGAATAGAATAGAATATTTTTATTGTCATTGGAAAATGTGGCATGTCCAACGAAATTAGACGCTTTGCACATATTACACAAGATACACAAATTACACTTTATACAACATAAAGCAGTATAGAAGATGAAAGAATGAATTAATGAATGTAGAGATAATATAAATATAATAAACTTTATACATGCTTAACTCCAGTGGTGTAAAGTATTTGAGTAAATGGACTTTGTTACTGTACTAAAGTATTTTTTTGGCTACTTTGTACTTGTACTGAGTATCAAAAATATAAGCAACTTTTACTCTCTACTCGACTACATTTTTGATTGAATTTATGTACTCTTTACTCCAGTACATTCGAACAGACACTTACCATTACTCATTACATTGTGATTGTGCGTGACAAGTCAGCATCTTTATCCAAGAATTTTGAGAACTTTTGTTGAAGTTGAATAAAAATATTGCACCTTCTGAGAATGAGAAGTAAATCAAATCAAAGTCCGCTCTGAATTTTTTTTTTTTTGTCCATTGTAGACTGAAAATACCTTTCTTTTTTTTTTAGGGAAAAAAATATTTTACTTACGCCTTTTTTGAACATTTGAGACTGACTTTTGTTCTGCCATTTTGAATTAGTGAAGTGTTCAATTTCATTTCTATATTAGGAAATAAAACCTCATAAATAAACGGTTTCTTGTTTTTCACATTTCTTGGTGAACCCTGATAAATATGCTGTTATGTTGCTAATTGTTTGCGCAACTATTATCTTTATCTATGCTTGGCTTTAAATAGAGTTGACTCTTTAAAAAATAGTCTGGAAAATTAAAGTTGAGAGGTCAGGAACTCTTGAATAGGAACCACTTTGGAAGTCTTGTTTCTCGGTCGGACATATTTTCATTCCGTACCCTGTGTGTTTTTCCGCTACATTTGCAGCTGTGCGCGCGCGTTCGGCGGGTTCCGTTAAAATGGCGAGCCGATGGAGGAGTGCATAGCGATAGTGACAGGAGTGCTTCTTTCTTTAACACGCAGGAGGGGAATATCTGCACGATGGCGGCTTTGGATCAGAAATCTCCCAACGTGCTTCTGCAGAGTCTGTGCTGCAGGATCACGGGGAAGAGTGAAGGTAACGGCGGAAGGCTGAAACGTCAGCTGGGCTAAAGCTAATTAGCCTGCTCGGTTCATTCAATGCTGAGATGATGAGATAATTGACTTTATATAAAAACACACTTTAATACTTAATAATCATAATAATCCGTATGGTGTTTTGCAGTAGTATTGTAGGATCTATTGAAGATTTGGCTTGCTGATGCTCGATTTGTTGCTGTGTGTGTGTGTGTGTGTGTGTGTTAACCCTTTCATATAACGTTATAAAATTATTATTTTGTTAATGTGCAGAAATACAATGATTGAAACTCTATGAATTTTAAACTAAGCTATCTTTAAAAGATATTTAAAGAGTGGTGGTGAAAATTAAAGAAAATATAAATTTTAACAAAACCTAGCTCTATATAAGACAACACAAGTGTCACAAAATATGCAGTTTTGTCATTCAGCCTTTTTTTTTTCTTCTTCAATTTTTTTTTTTTTGCAGAAACAACAGGTCTGCATGATTTAATCAAAGAAAAAAATCACAGAGTAAATATTTTGCGATTATGATTTATAATTATGATAAATGTACTCTCTTGTATTCTGACATATTTATCTAGACTAGATACAGCAAACTCTAGATACAGAACAGCAAATAACAGCATAGATGATCTCATCATCACCTCAAAAACATTTTACAATTACATAAATATTTAAAATGTGGCCATTGTTGGCCCGGTGGTAGGTTTCTCGCCGGGTTCAATCCGCGCTCAAAACCCCAAGCACTGGATGTAGTGCCGGTCCCAAAACTATGGCGACTCCTCAACGGGAGCAGCCGAAAGACTAACAAGACCACCAAAAATACTTACATTATTGACAAACTCGAAATAAATCCCAGACTATGAGTTTATTACCTGTAATAAATTGCAGCCTTTTGCGATTAAATTGTTACACAGATCCATTTTCTATGCAATTAAGTGTTTGTGCGTGTATATGTATGTACTGTATACATACAATGGAGCCTTGACATACAAATCCCCTCCCTTACGAATTAACTACTGTACCCACTCTTCCTCTGCACAGAAGAACTGATGTTCTAAAGCACATTAAGAAGACAAGAAATGTCACAAATTAACTTAATTGTAAACAGTTCCGGATGACTATCACATGAATCTGATGAGAGAATGCCATGTGTGTACCAAGCTGTCATTAAAGCTAAAGCTTGCTTCTGTGGACAATCTAAAATATGAATCACATTCTGGATTGTTTATCACTTATTTTGTTTATTATGTAATTACATATGTTTTCTTTCATAGTTTGGATGTCTTCAGTATTGATCTACAATGTTTAAAATAATAAAAATAAACAAAAACCACTGAAGTAGACCATATGCCGTGTCCAAACTTTTGACTGATTGTGTATATAGTTAGTAAGATCATGAGCTCTAAGGTCAAAGATATATCTTACCAGAAACACTGCTGTGTTGAAATGACAGAAATCAAAGTAATTACTGATGTAAAATTACAGTAATGGTTTCTATTGAGTTGGAAGCGACTCAAATGATTTCCAAACTGACTATCAACAAGTTAAACAGAGTCCATTAAGTGTCAAGTCTGTTGTCTTTAAGTTAGTACTTGCCGTGTGTGCAGTCTGTCCACATACTGTAGATCCATGTTGTTTCCCAGTGGTCTTCATACACAGTGGATGGATGGATGTACAGGATCCAGGTTCTTGGAAAGGTTCTGACTTTTATAGTAGGACACCATGTACATTTGTTTTTAGTTGTCGATGGTACATATAGGATACAGTCTTCAGTAAAACACAAGACTAAACAGAGAATTATTATGCAAAACAAACATTATCAGTTAATTGTTTTTTGTTAGTTTTTTTGACTGGGTAAATTTTTATAGGTAATTAATTAGATGTTGGTTAATTAACATCCCTAGTAGCGATTACATCAGCTGTCACCAGGAGCCATGTTGGACAGGTGGAAGCAATGATTAATGATAAAATGTGCTAAAAAAAAATCAGTATAGTGGTGTACAATATATAGCCTTCGAGCTGATTGAAGGTGATTTTTATATTGAAACATATTTTTAAAAGCAACATTAAATGAATAAAATAATTACAAGAGTTAAAACAGTTAATTAAAAGAATAAGTAATGTATATGTAATGATGTAAAGTAGAAGTATGGAGCCCAGAAGTCTGAGTGAGTGAACGTTTTTAAAAAATTGTCAATGTTGGCAAATTGTTGCAAAACAAATTTCCAATATGTCATGTGTTACACGACATTACATAGTACGATCATGGATTTTTGAGGGCTCTATTAATTCAGATTAATTTGGTCTTTTGCATGTGATGTCTCAACATCTATCTGCTTTGGTCCCACCCACTTCTGGATGGCAAAAGGGATGTTACTTACTGGATGCCAATCCAACAACCTATATACAAAAGCCAGTCACAGAAGTACATTGAGCAAGAAAACACATCTGATACCGTTATGTTAACTTCAACAACACGTTTGTTGCAAGTCGTTGCAAATAGGCCTATGGAGCGTCTTTCGTATCGTATTTCACGACTAACTTGCTTCTAACGCAAAGCTGAATCTCAAATCTCTCTGATTAAGGGCGCTACTAAGTGGGTTGAACAAGAGATCGTACGCCCTACGTAGTGCACTAGCTTTCCGTTTGACGCTATTTTATTTTCAACACATGAGTAGTTAGTTAGGGTGTTAATTAAAAAGACTGAAATTTCTGTATTAATTATAATTATATTATATACTCCATAGCTTCGTCTCATTTGCAGCAGAAGCACTAAATGAGCTAATGCTATCGCTAGCAAACGCACAGGAGTCTCGTATTTGTAAACCGCCTGAGGTAATCACGTCATGATAACAAATCAAGCTTCTGCAAATGAATGTCCTTATTACCTTCTTAATCCATTGTGAGAATTTTTCTTTTGTAACTTTTTTATTTTTTAAGTTAAGAAGTCCACCACAACATAAAATAATTAGCCAAACAGAAGCTATCAGGTGCTAGGGTACGCTTTTATCTGTGTAACAAAGCATCAGGGTAATTATCGGGTCATCTTCATGGTGGTTTTTTATTTATTATTTTTTTGTCGTCCCTCAGAAAAACATAATTAGCGATGGTAGGCTAATCGGTTAATGATGCTTCTGCCATCCGCTGTCGTGACTGACGTCATGGTGGTCACATGTCTTCAAAAGATCAATATGCTAATTAGTTAGTCCTTCTGTTAACCTTTTTACTTAGCACTCAGCTGAATTTAAAGCTATTTATAAATACATTAACATAATAAATAGCCTATGTTAAATGGCTGAGTGAAAATGTTATTAAGTTAAAAAGTCTTTTTGGTCATTTTACGCTACTTGAGCAAGAGTACAAGCTATTACACTTCAATAATACTCGAGTGAATTACAAATCTTCCCAAAATAGCCCAGTAATGAAGTCCAATTACTAAAAGATGTTCCGCTCTCGATGGTAAAACGACCCCGCCGCACTGCAGATGAGGTCAAGGCAACTTCATCAAGATCTTTTGGCTAAATATAGTCTCTATATTGCGCTTAATGCTGCATCATGAGTACATTACCTAGGTCTAGGTCTCATGATACACGGCGACATCTTTCTACACGTCCGATCATATATAATATATATATTATTTTCTGTCTCGGGGTCGCTCTGTTGAGCCCTGAATTCACATCTGTTCTCTCTGCAGCTGACGTCGCACATCAGTTTCAGTACGCTGTACGGGTCATCGGGAGTAATTACGCCCCTACCATCGAGCGTGACGAGTTCCTGGTGTCCGAAAAGATAAAAAAAGAATGTGAGTTGTGAGGATTGTCAAATCCCGAGCCGACACCACAGATCATTTTAATCTACTTTGAGTTCTTTGAATTGTGTTCGTATTTAGAATCAAATATAATATTACATTGTGTGTGTGTTTTAAAGTGTTAAAGCAGAGGCGAGAGGCGGACGCGGCTCTTTTTTCAGAGCTCCACAGAAAACTCCAAACCCAGGTCAGTGCTTCGCTCTTGGTCACACGCAAAAAAAATCATTCTGTCCGCTTATTACATCGTGCATTTACAAACATTGTTTTGTTTGTCGTAATCAGGGGGTGCTTAAACACAGATGGTCCATCTTATACCTCCTTCTCAGCCTCTGTGAGGATCCAAGGAAACCGTCCACACGGGTACCTGTGCAATCCTGTTAATTCATAAGCTCCTGTGACTGCACAAGCAGCAGTAATCTTCAACAAAGCTTCATCAGTTTAGAAGTACATTTTCGTAATACTGTTAGGGATTGATGCGCTCTCTGGTGGAATTATGGCATTGCAAGTCATTGGTGATGAGAACTTTTTGTGCTTCACCACAGTTCTTCGTGAACAAATAATTGTTAGCAAAATAACTCTTTATTATGGGTGACATAAAATTACAGAGTATAAGGATAACATAGGTTTAACATAACAAAGTTAGATACTGCAGCTTTAATCAGAAAAAATAGGAGCTGAGTTTAATTAAAAAAAAAATACATAATGCAGCTTTAATATCTTGTCCTTTAGATAAATGTCAGTTGTGTCTGTTTATTAAAAAAAAAAAAAGAGCTTCATTCCACAGTTTAAATAATTGGTCCGTAAGATATGTTTAAAATTTTTGACCAGGAAAAAAAAAAAGTTACAGTTACATACTGCTGCTTTAATACCTGGTCAGTTAAAGAGAATACAGATAACACAATGTTAAAATTATATAAAGAAAATTACACACTATGAATTAGACAACTGGTAAGTTAGAGAAAATTATGTTTCTATTTTGTAGGGAAAAAAGTTACATACTGACACTTTAATAACTGGTCAATTAGATATATAGTAACTGATTCTAACCGGTATAAATAAAATGACCTACTGCAGCTTTAATAACTGGTCAATTAGATATGTAACAAATGTATCTAATTTGTATAAAGAGAGTTACATACTGCTGGTTTAATAACTGTTCAATTAAATATGTTTTTCCATTTGGTAAGTTATATACTGCAGCTTTAACTTCTGGACAGTTAGACAAATGCATTTTTCTACAGTAATTTGTATAAATAAAATTACTTACTGCTGCTTTAATTACTGGTCAGTTAGATATGTAGCAAAGGGTTTTAATGTGTGTACAGTATATATAAAGTTACATGTCGACACCTTAATAAATGGTATTAGATACAGTATGTATTGAATGTTGTGAACTAAACTTATATACTTTATTAACCTCTCAGACAAATAAATATTTAACATTTATGTAATTAAAATAGTTTTACTACAGCTTAAATAACTAGTCAGTTAGCTTTTTCATGTAATTCTTTAATAAAAGGTCAGTTAGATAGTAACAATAAAAAAAAATTATTAATAAAGTTACCTACTGCAGCTTTAATAAAAAGTCAAATATATATTTCTAAGTTGTTTACAATTTCCCTATTCTCTTTTTCTCGTATAAAGAAAAAAGTTATACGTGCAGTTCTGACCGATGTCACAAATGTACTGTATGTGAGCTTTAGTGGTGGAGACTCTTCTGCTCTATAGAGTTTAAAGTTTTCTACCAACTGATTCAGCTCACTGACTAATAATGAAACTACTCAGGAGCTATAAGAATTTTAAAGGAAAAAAATTAACTATTGTACTTTTATTGTGCAGTAATTCAGTCAGTTATCACAGTGTGTTTCAGTTTTATTAAATGTTAAAGTCTCAACTTGAGCTAAAGCGCTCTCTCCTTCTGACAGGTGGGCAGTTATGGTTCGGTGTTTGCTCAGGCTCTGCCGCGCGATGTGCACTCCACACCGTTCTACTACACGCGGCCGCAGAGCCTGTCTCTCAGCTACCCTGAGCGCTCAGCACTGGCTGCACACAATGCCTCCAGCATGGGCACCAGCGGCATCAGCAGCCTGGGCGTGTACTCACTGAACGGCCCCGGCACCGGCCCTCCGTCTCTGCTCACTGGGTAAGGCTGGTATTTTGGATTGTCTCCAGGCAGCTTGCTTACAATACTGGGTACAGGACAGAAGACAAGCGAATTCTATGGGAAGAATTTCCATACGCATCCTAAGCGCTTGCACTTTATTGACAACTTGCTATTTTTAACCTAGTACATTTACTTTTTATTTATTAATTTATAAAAAAAATTTGCATTTGGTCCAAACTGTAAACATGGACAATATTTCCTCCATCTCGACCAGAGCTGATTTGTGGTTTTTCCTTGTAATTGCGCCCTGAATTATTCACATCAGCCATCAGCCGCAAGCACTTTAGCTATTTAAAGCACGGCTGCGTATCTCAAAGCCTGGATTTTAATTGATCGCCGAATCCTTGGAATGCTAAATCCGCTTTCCCTTAAGCATTTCTGTGCCGTCGCAGTTTCACCGTCGTCCTTCATTGTCATCCTTTATTGTTGGAAATTGACCATTAAAAGGTAATTAGCGCCTTCCCATAAGCTTTGCTAATGGAATCGTGGTACTTTAGTAGAGAGCGTGTTTGTGTGCACCGCTAATAAAAATAAAACGCAGCTTTAGTGTTTTCAGGAATCTTTCTTTAATTGGAATTTTTATTTTTTCAAAAGCACTGTAGCTGTAATGCACCCAGTAACCCACACGCTCTAATGGTTACCTTTGTTATTGAGATAAATGCATGAAGATTTATTGCCTGGTGCTGAAAGTTTGGAGCCGAAAAACAGGGTTCTGGGCTTTTACACTTTTTTATTAAGGCATCACTATGGCAACAGTGGATATAAATTTTAGGTCTGATTTAAAAATAAATAAATAAATGAAATTCTTGAGCCAGGAGATAAAGCTATATATATAATATTGTGATGTCCCTGAGTTGCTGTAAGACATCTCGTGATATTAATTCTGTTAATTTATAGTGAGGACGTTGGAGACATTTTGAACATGTATGAGTCGCAATGCCGTGCATTCCATGCGGTTGCACCTGACAGCAGCACAGCCCCTAAAGCTTCTGTACTCATAGCAAAGAATCCATTCGCCAAAAATGTGTCCAATAAAGCTGCCAGATATAATTATATCTTCCAGACTGAATGTACAGTAGCGCGTCAGTCAGCACTACAATAGTGTGTGTAATGCTAACCCAACCTTTTTGGTTCTTGTGATGTGGTTTGGGACGCGGCCCAGAATACTTCCTGCTTGCCTTGTAATCTTGTAGCGTTCGGCTTTTGATTAGGGCTTTGTGAATTTTTTTTTTATTTTTTTTTTAAAATAATCATACATACGCACAATGTAATTTCAAAATTATATCAATTTAGTTGCATTTTTCCCCTTCATCTGTTTAAGAGGTGAAACTCCTTTGTAGACGATTCCTTAGAATCGTGTAAAAGAATTCTAATTCCCATGGAGAAAAATCATGATTCACATTTTAGCAAGAGTCATGCACTGTTAAAGAATTAAGGGGAAAATTAATCTGCAGTTTGCTCGCAGTGGCATGTATCTACCAGAGGGGGCACTCACATTTCGGAAATGTGAGTTCCGTAGCTTTAAAGTTGGAGTCGTGACACTGAAGAAAGTTTACTGATATTTAAACTTAATAGGCAAAAAAATTCACTCCTCCCTTCAGTGCGCCGTCAAAAGCTCCAAGACAGAAACACCCATAATAAGGTGGGCTGATCAATATTATTATAAAAACATCACTGAGCTGATTGCTGATTGGCTGGAACAATTGTTCAAAAAAGCACATGTTGTTCAGTTAAAAGTTGAAGCACTGTTTAATAATCTTAAAGACTTTCCAGCTATTGGACATAATGTGGTGGTGATTTGCAGCATTCAATGGGAATAGATCGATATTAATTAAATAAAACAATTGTGCGTTACACCCTTTCAGTTAGACGCCACTCAAAGTCTGCTTAATTAAACGAAGCTTCCATGAGACACTTGGTGATGGAGACTAATCTAGTCTCTGACTAATAGATTTCATGTAAATGTGTACTTTTGCCCAGTCAGCGCCATGTACTTGCCTTTTTTATAAATTTTTTTTTTAAATTATCGCTGAGATCTTCCTCTAATTTGGATCATAAATCATTATAATCCGCTGACTCGTGCTCGTGTGTGTTTCAGCCCTCAAGCTGCAGGCGATCCTGGACGTGGCCCTCGTCTTTGGGCGCTCCCAGTCACCGGTGTTGCTCCACCGAACTCCCGACCCACAACAGGCCCCGCCCCCGGGCCCACCTCCAGTCCCGCACCCAGATTGCCTCACAGACCGAGACGAGACGGTGACACCGGTGGTGAGTCACCTGTAGTTCAGCTACTGCGAAATATTAAGAGTGAGGATGCAGGTATCTACCTTTGCATACATTTCTGAATAGATATTTAGCTCCGTTTTATCTTCTTCACTAGTAACAGTTTCCTCCATCTTGTTTCTTGTGAACTTTTTTAAGGCACAGGATAGTTTTATTTATTTTTTTGCTCACGGTTGTTTTCTCAGCCATGTAATACACTTTAGTCCTAAGACCATCCCTTAAGCAATAAAATGTTTACATTTCAGGTTTAATAAGCTGTTACAGCTTTTTATAAACAAAGGGGAAAAAAATGCAAAATGTTTTAAAATTGTAAATGTAAGCCTGCTCTAAAGATTTCCGCCATTCCTGGGTGTGTTTAATGAAGCGTGTGTATATGTGGTGTAAATGGAAGTAGTCATTCTGTATAGATCCAGGAAACACAACCTCGAGTATTCATTAGAGGTGGAATTGATTTGCGCAGTACTATGCACGTAATGCTAATAAAAGGTCAAGTTGTTTTCTTTGCATTTTAAAAAGGAACTTTTTTTTTTTTCCTTTCAAGCAGGTAAATTTTAAGCCAGCATCAATGTAGGTCACAGCTCTGTGCCATGCTCGGGTTGTTCTCAGGTTGGGTTTTTAAAACGGTGTGTAAGGTATTTCTGTCTTTCCCAGAATAACCGTCCTGCCTTTAGTTCAGTCAGCCCTAGGACACTGTCCATCTTTACTTTAGACAGATATATGAGTGTGACCTTTACAGCTTGATTTGTGTGCGTCTCTGTGTCTGTCTTTGTCTCTCTCTGTCTCGGTCTCACTCACTCCCTCTTTCTCTTTCTCTCTCTCTAAATCCTTCACTCTCAGCTGAAATCGGTGAGGCCGCCCTGGTGCGAGACATCCTTTACGTCTTCCAGGGAATTGACGGCAAATTCATTAAGATGTGCACTCCAGAGAACTGCTACAAAATCGATTCAAAGGTGAATTCATCACTGTTTGTCCTTAAATGTTGTTGTGTTTGGTGATTTTTGCCTCGCTGCTGGTTTATAACTATAGCTTGGCCTTAAAAGTACAATTTATACCACAATTTTATATCCCTTATGTAGTCGTCTGACCAGGAAAATCTGGACAATTGGTTTTAACTGGACGTACATTTGAGGTGAATACCATGAGTATTTTTAATGTATATATTAGGAAAAAAATAAATAAATAAATATATATATATATATACTGTAATTTGTCCGTAAAGATTTACCTATAGGAATTTTTACTTGGCCCAGCTTCTGGACTTGCTGTACACCCTGTATGTGAAAATCAGAATAGAATTGTAATATAGTAGTATTTTAACCAATGACTGATTTGTGAAATTGTGATTGTTAAACATACTGTATAAAAATATATCTCTTTTCTAATTGCTTGCATGTGGGTACTTTAAACCTATGCTATGAAGTTTTTCTACAATAATCACCAAGCTGTACTTGGTTTGGTTTGCGTCTCTTCTGACCTTTTGTAACCTCATGTAAGCTTTAAAAAATTAATTAAAATTAAATATTGGTTAACTGCTCTACCGGTCATCCCAATACTAAAGAAATAAGATACCAGATCCACTGTCAAGGTCAACCCAAGCTGGAGAGACTTCATCTGCTCATGTGAAAGGAATGAATTTTTAACGTGGCTTCTACTGGTGCCATGTGTTTATCCAATACCCCCGGATCTAGACACATGAGCCAGTAAACATCAGGTCTTCCAAAGCAGACAGCTTTGTCCTACTAACATAAACCAAGACAGTGTAAAGTTAGTGAAACCTCGGATTGTGAGTGCTCGTCTTGCGGAACACTCGCAAACCGCGTTAAAGATTTGTAATACAATTTTGACTTGGAAAACGAACAAGTCTTGGTTTACGAGTACCGAGTCTCATGTATCCCACATGCGCTTCTTATTTTGATGCCGAGCGCCACGCGATCACAACTGAGCCAATGTTTTTTCTCTCTCTCTTGCGCTGCAGAATTGTGGGTAATCGTCTCCCCTGCTGGGTCTTAGTGCTCGTCTCTTACTGGTATAAT
>JAQQZT010000010.1:10042361-10053431 GCA_030068275.1 Clarias platycephalus
GAGAGAGAGAGAGAGAGAGAAAACAAGAGAGAAATAGTGTGAGTGAGTTTGAGAGAGAGTGAGTGTGTGCAGGAGAACTGGGAGAATGTCCCAACAAACCAGAGCGTGAACATGCCTCATTCGTTGGTGAAGACGCAGAGCGAGGTCGTGTTATACTAGAAATATCCGGACACGGGACAGCGTAGGACGGCATCGACTTGGCTTTAAGCTGCTAAAAGGGGGTCGGATGTCTCTGCAGGAGCTGCCGCATGAGAGTCAGGAGGCTCCTCAGAGGATTGTGACGAGGCTCTCGCAGCTTCTGCATAGCCTGACACTTGCACTGCTGCAGGGCACCAGCTCGAGCCCGTTCACCCGTAAGAGCTCGATGGAGTGTAATGGTGAGGATTTGTGAGCGTGTGAGTGAAGAGAATGGATGTCTTATGAGGTTTAAGGGATTTTTTTGTTTGTTTATTTTATGATGTTAAAATATGCAAAATGTATGTTTTATATACTTGTGCTATTCTAAGATGCACAGAAAAGTGTAATGTAATGTTTAAAAGGAGTTATTTAACTCATTTTTAACTGTTGTTTAAAATAAAAAGCTCTGAAAATAGATAATGTGCTTTTTGTTCATCTCAGTTTTATACAAATCACTCTGAACCACATTTAGACCATTTTCTGTATACAAAGCCACTTTTGTTATGCATGGAATCTCTGCAAAATGATCATCTACATCTCTTTACCGTTCGAACTGCTTATTATACTGTACTATATTTAAATAAAAACGTGGCTTAGTGGTTAGTCCTGTTGCCTCGCATCCCGAGCTTGCAGGTTGGAAGTTTACCTCTAGTCTGACTGTGTGTATATGACTATGTGGAGTTTTTATGTTCTTCCCCCAGTGCTTGGTGGGTTTCCTCCAGGTACTCCGGTGTGGTGTCGTCTAATCTGGCATTTTTGTTTGTCCTCGATGTTTGATTGGATGTGTGTGTGTTTGTGCTTGTGTCCTGTGATGAGTTGGTACCCCATTCAGGTCGTACTCTGCCTCGTGCCCTAAGCACCCTGGGATTTGCTCCAGGCCTCTGTGACCCTACATGAGATAAACCGTACAGATGTTGGATGGATGGATTGAATATTATATTTAACTAAACCACTTTGTTTGATGGTGTTCTGAAACAAAAATATAGTAAATCAAGATATATTTTTGTCATGTATTATATCTAATTTTTAACTAATACTTAATTAAAGCTAAAGCTTGCTAGGTATTAATTCTTGAAGCAGTCAACATTTCAAGCTTGAAATTAGTCAAATTGTCTTGAATACAGGCGGACTATAGGATTATTAAGACTGTTTATATTATATAAATATTCTCATCATTTTATGTTGTAAGCATTTGTTTCTTGAATGAAGATAACCCTTTCCTGTTGCATTCGTTTCCCTGATTTGGTGGGACATTCATGTTCATGGGGCGTATGTCCTACCAAGTGGTGCCAGGTATGATGTATATAACAAACAAATCTGCACAAGCCAAGCAGTGATGAATGCTTAGGGAAAAAAAAGTGTGAAAATATTATTTATGGAGATATTTTGGTACACGATGGTAAAGTAATTCGTGTTGTTGCCTCGCACCTCAAGGATCAAAGGTTCAGTTCCCACCTCAGGTCCGTGTGCATGGAGTTTGCATGTTTTCTCCATGCATGGTGTGTTTCTTCCAAGTACTCGGGTTTCCTCTGACTCTGGTTAGATTAGGACTAATCAGCATTCCCAAATTGCCCGTTGTGTGAGTGTGTATGTGCTTCTGTCCTCCAATGGATCGTCACCCTGTGATGTACCGCACCTCAGGATGTACCCCGCCTCATGCCCGGAGTCTCCTGGGATAGACTCCATGCTTCTCACGACCCTGTACAGGATAAGACGTATAGCGAAAGAACAAAAAATGATTTGTCGTGTTCGGACGACAGCAGTGATGGCGATAGCGATATGATAGATCATGGCAGCGGTGACGATGACAACACCACAGAAAGAGAAATCAAAATTGGATGACATCCATAAATTGCCTTATTTTTAATTAAACTGTCATTTAAAGCGTTAGTTGGTTTGACCTGCATAGCGGTATGTAACTTTTTTTTTTTTTTTTTTTTTTTTAAAGGTGTTTTGTAAGGAAATTAAACAAATAAATTTGACAGAATAATTTTAGCCAAAAGTCCTCATACTGTACGAGGATTGAGACAGTGTAGTTTGGGAGAAAATGCCCTGTCCTCATATGAGGTCGTTCAGGTCTCAAGAGGTTAATCTGGATGAACTGCTGTCAGCAATTCTGCTGTTGCATAACCAGGACATGCTTGCTTTGGACATTAAAATATTGCCAAATGAGGTGTTTCTTTTTTTTTTTTCTTTTCTTTTTACTCTGCCTTCTCATGAAATGTCATAAGTAATGACACCCCAATGACAAAATTGTTGTGTAAATAATGGATCATAATCAATGTGTGTGAATAGAGAATGGAAAAAACTTGGTATCACTAGATAAAGACAATAAGTGAACCTGTGGGAATACATCAGCACGCGAGGATACACGGGGAGAGACGCAGGGATAGGGATAGTTTGATGAAATGGCTGTTTCCTCAGGGGAAGTGAGTTTGTTGTCGAGGGAAGGAGATGGACGTGGACTGAAACTGCTGACCAACTTATGCTAAATGAATATAGTGAGGGTATCGTGTGTGTGTGTGTGTGTGTGTGTGAGAGAGACAGAGAAAGAGAAAGAGAGATGGTTTCCTGTCAGAACGATTTGGGTTTTTACAATCTGTGATGCACCTTCCTGTGAGCTATTTCACACACACGAGACATGTTTGAGCAACTGAATGGGACAAACAGTAGAACGGGATGGACGTCCTATCTACATCTGAGTGAGTTACATCTCTGAATCGCTTGTGTATTGTGAGTGTTTGTGTGTGTGCATGTGTATCTGTTTATATCCGTCTGTGTGAGTATAATTGATTATGATTGATAATCAGCAATAAGCAACTTTTATTTTTTGTTATACAGCTTGTAGTAAAAGTTCCCGGCTGCAGACTTCCTCCTGCGTCCCGACAGGCTTTACAGTCTCACTCTGTCTGAATAATCAGCCAGGAGTTTATGTTGCATTCTGCTCTGCAGGATCTTTCAAAGCGTTGCAGATGATGTATTCTGGGTGTCGTTATTTACCTTCTGTGTCCTTACTGATTCAGAAAAGGAGAAAAAAGAGAACCTGAAACTAAACTTTTTTTTTTTTTTTTTTTTTTTACTTGAGATTTTTTTCTGATTTATTTATTTATTTTTAAATGACTGAAGATTTTTTTTTAAACAAATTTTGATGTCTTTATAGACCCTGCTAAACAAAATAGTAGGTTGTTGCTATGATGTTTCTGATTGGTTGCTATGCTAACCCAGTTGGTTGCTAAGTGCTTGCTATGGCGTTCCACGTAGTTTATGTTGTCACCAGGTTAATGCTAGGCTAACTGTTAGGGTTTTGCTAAGTGGTTGCTAGGTTATTGTAAGATGGTTGCTATGCTATTCCACCAGATTGCTAGGGTGTTGCTCAGTGGTTGCTATAGCATTCCAGATAGTTGCTATAGTGTGGTTAGATGGTTGCTATGCTATTACAACTCGCTGCAAGGGTATAAATTGGTCATTTTTCTGCTAACCCATGCGGTTGCTAGGTGGTTGCTATAATATTCCAGGTGGTTGCTATACTGTAGTGTCGCTTGATGGTTGCTATGCTATTACAACTCGTTGCCAGGGTATTAATTGGTCATTTCTCTGCTAACCCACTTGCTAGGTGGTTATGATATTCCCGGTGGTTGTTAATGTGTTACCAGGTTTTCGCTGTGCTATTATTGGTTGCAAGGGTGTTCCTACATCAGGTATGTGCTGTTCTATTTGGTTGATACTGTGTTATATGGTTGCTGTTGTATTCCAGCAGATTGCCAGGGTTTTTATGGCTGGATGCTGTAATATGCTGTTGTTAAGGTGTTGTCAAGTGGTTGCAATGCAATTCCAGTGGGTGCCATGGTGTTGCTAGGTCAGAGCATCAATGCGTTGTTAACCCAGTTGGTTTCCGCAGTGTTGCTAGATGGTTGCTCTGCTATTACAAGTCATTCCAATGTCATGGCTTCGTCATTCCTTTGCTAACCCGCTTGCTAGGTCAATGCTATGTTATCCCTTGGATGTTGCTAAGTATTATGAGTAACTTGTACAGATACTTGTAGAGGTGAGCACAAGCTTAGTCTTGGCATTTCAGTATTACAGGGGATGCATCAACGAACCTCGTATTTAAAAACCTACAAAATAAAAGGTTTAGACAGTCCTTTATGCTGCCTGCTGCAGCAGCTCTTAATGAGCAACCAGAGTTTTAAAAAATGTTAGGTATGGATCAAAGTGCGACCAGTGGACATGATGACACATGACTGAGATGATCTTTGTACTTGGTAGGTGAAGGAGCGTGGTGTTCTGAGCATGCAGAATATATTATGATATGGATTTTTGCTTCTACTCCAATTCTAGACAAAAGCAGCACAAACCGCTTTTCTCAGCCAAAGGTATGTAAAAGCAAACTGATTTAATTACATTGAATTCTCCAGCCTGATTGTTCAGAAAGGAGAAAGTGTGTACACAGTCTTGTATGGCAAATGCTCCATATAATAGAAGATTAATATTAAACAGGTCTTAAAAATGTTGTACTGTTTAACAAAGACACACAATTTTTTATGTAGTATTTAGATGATTATTTTACTTTTGCATGAAGAATTTCAAAACTTCTTTAATAAAGTCTTCAGGCGATCCTTTGCAGTTTATTGGAACATGATTAACTGCATTGTTGGTCAGAGTCAGAGAGAGAGAGAGAATGTGCGAAAGTGTGCAGTATCTTCATTAAGAAATTGAATTGAGATACAGACAACTTAAGGAGAATCTAATTACTGTACACCCTTGCTTGTAATGCTTTAATTTCTGTTTGATATTTGATCAAATTAGAAGAGTATTTCTTTGTTAATATTAAAAAGTTTCCCTTTAAACACCTTTTATGAAACAAATACAATGAATAATAATATAGTAAATTTGGGTAGGACCACCTTGACTCTCAAAACAGCCTCAGTTTTTCTTTGCATGGATCTTACAAAATGCTCAAAACACTCCTTTGGTCCACATCGGTATGACTGCACCACATAATTGGTGTACGTTTGTCAACAGCACATTCATTCTATGACTCTTGTGTTGCACTGCATTATAAATGTGTGCGTTATTGGATCGAGATCTGGAGATCATTGAACTCATGGTCATGTCCGCCTCACCAGTTTTCAGAGAAATTGCGTTCTTCTTTTTTTTTTTTTTTTAATGCGACATGCATTTCTGTTCACCATGGATGTGAAGGGTGCTTTGAGTTATCAGAGCTTTCCTATGAGAAAGTCCAAGGAGGTCAGCAGTTCCTAAAATACGCCTTATGGGCAAACTGCTTATCTGATGCCAACAATGATGCCACAGTAAAGGTCACTGAGATAACATGTTTCTTTCCCATTCTCACATTTGATATGAACATCAAACTTAAATGTTTGATTTGTACAGTATCTACATGATTTCATGCATTGTGCTGCTTCCACATGCTGATTGGACAATTTCATGAATATGTGGGGTTCCTAATAAAGTGAATATTGTTTGTGTTTTTGATAAATGAACCAAATGAAACCCATTAACTAGTGAAATTAAATTTCATTTGGTATGCAAACTCTCAGTTGAATCTAATGGTTAGGAACATTTCATCCAGAATAGAGATACTGTATGCAAATAATTCCTATTACATAAAATATTTTTCTCATTGAACTGTGTGTGTATTATCATGTAGAAAAGAAAAAAAAAAGTTTGGTTAAGTTTGGTTAAGCTGCCTTCTTACTGTACTGTACCTGCTGCTTCAAATAGGGAAGGACGTGAGTCTCAGCACTCACACCTTTTGCTGTATGTGTGGGTGTGTCCATGTGTGAATGAGATGGCGGAAGAGAAAGACAGAGAGAGAGAGAGAGAGAGAGAGAGAGAGAGCAGGACTAAGAGCAGGAGAGTGTGTGTGTCAATGATGGAGGGGAAAAGCGGAACATGAAATAAAAAGCCAGACAAAAAAAGGCAGGTAGTGAATGAGGCAAAGAAATCTGGAGAACAACGTGAAGGACAGAGAGATGGTGAAAGACGAGTGTGAGGTTTGCCTCCAGCCCATTGTGGAAGGAGGAGGATATGTGAAGATCCCTCTGGAGGAGGTGGAGAGCTTCTACAAGTTTACAGTTTCCTGTGACTGGCTGCTCTGTGAGTCTTCTGTGAACCTTCTGCATTAGTAATAATGCATCATTTGTTTTCACTATCTTTGCACTGCTGTTGGGTTCATCCCATGTCATGGTAAAGCTAAGCTGACTGTTTTCTTTTAGTGAACTTTTTGCACTGGTTTTTGCCCCTTATGGTGGTTTAATCATCTCATGTCATTTGAGACGCATAAAAGGACAGCAGACCTGACGGGCAAACCAAATTTCATGACAATTATCTACATGTTTCTCATTAGGCATCAAATGTATAATCGTGTACAGTATATTCATCTGATGTGACATTAACCAGAAAGTTCTGTCATTTGCTGTCATCTGTCAGATGCTTTTTCACGTCTGTGTGTGTGTTTTGGCTTGTTTAGCACAGTTCTCCAGGAAGAGGTTTTTGCATAACCCCTCCCGTCACTGGCTTAAAATACACAAAGACAGCAAGGACAAGGTTTAACTATAAGCTAGTCATCATTATGACTAGGAGGAAGACACAGTAGGTCATTATTTGCCTATGGAGGTGAAGCATGTCGTTAATGACACTAAATAAATAGAGCTGATCCTGTACCGTATAGAGTTGACCATTAGACCAAAGAACACAAGAAAAGGTCATTTTAAAACTATTAAAATAATTATGAGAAAGCTTCAATAATGAGAATTAATTTCGGCAAATAAAATAAATAAAAACACAACAAAAACAGGTCAGGAACTCAAATTTACACAAGTGTAGAGAAAATTTGTCTCCTGCTGTCACAAAAAGCTAAAAACAAAAAATAGCTAGCTACAGTACTGTGCCTGCTACTAACTTAGCTTGTTTGTCACAAGATTTCTGTTAGATATTGGTGTCTTGTTTTGGATTAAAATACATTAGGGAATTCTGTCAAAACCCCATCTGTCATTGATACCATTTATCTTAATCAGCTCGCTAGTTGGACTAGCATGCAGAGTGAAAATGCTAATCATTTATATTAGCCATTAAACCTCATATAGTATTTCTCCCAAATCCATTTTTTCACAGAAATACTATAAAATCCTATGTTTTGCATTTTATCTATATGAAATTTGCCATTGTGTTAACAAAACCTAAACAAATATCAAACTGAGGATCGTGATTTAGCTAGCTAGCACGTCGCCACAAATCCTTTATAGTGATGTAAAAGCAGTTTGTTTTTTTTAGTGAAGACTAGAGAAAGTTGTCAGAAATGTCAACATTTCTCTCAGATGTACTATGAAAAGACTTGTGTCAACCAAAATTGCACTGGATTTGCACTTAGCACTGAGAGCAAACAAAACCTCTATGGGCTAAGCCATATTGAGAAACATCAACACTGAGTCACAAGTCAGGATTTGCATATACATACATACAGTAACCACAACTACATTATAAGTACAGTATTAGTGCAATCAGCCATCTTGACTTTAATTGTCATGACTATTGCCATCTCTCAGGCTGTTTGTGTTGTTGATTATCATTGGAGCAAAACTAATGTGTCACCACAAGGGAGCAGGAAAGCATGCAACAACACACTGCATCACTCTTTATTTACAATGAAGCTATACTGTATGTTTATTATGATGTAAGGGAAAAAAAATATGGATCTGTTTTGTTGGCGTGCTTTGGTTTAAATTATTTGCTTTGAGGAAAGACTCCCTGTAAATAACATTAACATTGATTATCTATTATAATATAATATATTATATTACATTACAATACATTACATATATGTCCCATTCTCTATTTTTATCATTTTGATTCGTTCACATTCACATTTCATACAAATTTCAATAATTCCTTTGATTGTGTAAAGCTGCTTTTCGACAATGTCAATTGTTAAAAGCGCTATACAAATAAAATTGAATTGAATTGATTGAGCACCTGGACAAACAAATCCAAGCCTCAGAGGTCTCACCCCATAGCACCCAAAGGATTTGCTGCCAACTTATCAGTGCCAGACAACGCAGCATACCCCCAGAGGTCTTGTGGAGTCAGCACAAGGGGAACCTACATAATATTGGGCATCATGTATTACGTTATTTATGATTCAGCCCTTTTTTCCCCACAAAGACATACAGTAAACTATATCTATCGTGATGGGTGTGGTCCATTTCAGAATGACTCCGCCCCATTCAACAGACACTTGAGGATTTTCGCGAGAATGAAAATGTCAAGAACATGCTATGGTCTTCATTTGACAGATTTCAACACACTTATACAGTAGCAGACATTAAAGCAATATAAATGAGACAGTGCTCTGCATCATCCAAACCCCAGCTTGAGTGAACATCTTTTGGAAGAATGGTGTTTATCCTTCTAGAGTCTTAAGAGCCTTGCTGCATCTTTACACACTTTACGAAGTTACTTGATGTTTTTTTCCCTACATTCACACTAGCAAGAACTCATATCTTTGTTAAAGTTCTTATGAGAAATGACTTCGATCTCCAGTGTATATTACAGTACATACTGTAAAAGCCTTTACCTTAGCTTCACTGGCAGTTTAGAAAAGTGTTATATAACATACATTCCCCAGTGAGCTCTGCTACTTCCTTCTACTTTTTCTGTTGTTACTTCCCTTTTACTTTTGTTATTTTTGTAATGTTTTTGTACATGTTTATATATATATAATGTATGTGTATGTGGGCGGTACGGTGGTGGTGTGGTTAGCACTGTCGCCTTGCACCTCCAGGGTCCTGGTTCGATTCCCGGCCAGACTCGATTCCCGTTTCTGTGTGCATGGAGTTTGCATGTTCTCCCCGTGCTTGGTGGATTTCCTCCGGGTACTCCGTTTTCCTTCCACAGTCCAAAGACATGTAGATTAGGCTAACTGGCGTTCCCAAATTGCCAATTTGTGAATGAGCATGTGAGTGTGTGTATGTGTGCGCCCTGCGATGGATTAGCACTCTGTTCGGGATGTACACCGCCTCATGCCCTAAGTCTCCTGGGATAGGCTCCAGACCCCCCCGCAACCCTGAATACAGGATAAAGCAGTATAGATGAGTGAGTGAGTATACACCGAACAGTAAATGGTAATTAATGGCAGATATTAACTAAATTGGGGAACTAAAGAAGCAGATACCACATGTGCCATAGCATTGGTCCAAGGCACCATTAAAGCCGCTTGTTTGAATTTCTCACTTTATCTCATTTATCTCACCTAATTTGCATAGAATTGAGTAAATCTCAATATGAGTGTCACTTGAAAAACTGTTGATTGCTGCTGCTACACTGTGTCCTTGTCCTTGTTGCTTGACAGTATTGCTGAAATGTATCTCATACATCCTGTCATTCATCTGTCAATTTTGTGTAAATGTAGGGCTGCTGACAATGTTTTGGTTTTATTGGCTCAAACAGACCAACCAGCCATAAGATTAAAAACATGAACTTTATAACCCCCGTTTGGGTTACCACTTTGACATCAGGGTGGCTCTGGACTTGAGGATCAGAATCAGAGTAGTTCTAACATACACTTACTGGTCACTTACCAAATCTGGACATGTGAAGAATGGAGAAAGGTGATTTAATCTTTTTATTACAATCTTCAACTCCAATGTTGTTGAATTAGTATCCAGATTAGCCACAGATTCTTGTAACATTCTCTTCAGAGATGCTTTTCTTCTCAGCACATTTGTAAAAAACGTGTTACTTTAGATTTCCTGGCACCTTGAACCAGTCTGCCCATTCTCCTCTGATCTTTCTCATCAGCGAGGTGTTTATGCTGACTGTTCTGTCGCTTAATGGATGGTTCTGATTTTTACATATGAAATAATAGCTGCGTAGTCATAAAATGGAGTTCCTGAAAGTGTTAATGCGCTCTTGATTTTTTTTCTCAATGCCAGGTTTGTGTGTTCATCATTACGTTTAATTTAATAACTTTTAGCATCAGCATTTGTCCTGCGGTATGCAGCACTTCGCCAGCTGCTAGCATATTTCCCATTCTCTATTTTTGTCTGATGTTGCGTTACTCAAGTGTTGTGGTCAGATGTACTGGGTGGAGCTGGGCGTCTGAGATCATGTTGTTTTATCCTGACTTAGTTGGTTGTTCCCCTTTTTATATCTGTTCAGCATGTTTACATAAGGGCACAAGGTTCGCTTCAGGATTTGGAGTCTGGCCCAAAGGATTTGTCTTGAGATTCAGCTAGAAGTTTGAAAGACTTTTAACTTTGATTTCAGTTGGGAGACGTCTTTGAGTGTTTGTGTAGTTCTGAAATTTGGATCGAGATGCAGTTTGGATCAGGTGGGTTTTACTTTTTTTTCCTTTCAAATAATGTTAAAAATTGTCAGTATAGTGTGAATGGGAAATGTTCTTATACTACAGTATATGCATCTCTTTCTTTCTCTCTCTCTCTCTCTCTCTCTCTCACACTCACTGTCTGTCTCTCCCTCCCTTCTTTCTGATAGCCATCATGTAGCCAGCTTCGTAACCCCACCTTTTGTAAATTCACTGCTGACAACATTCATTACTGGTTTACTCAGATCTCTCGTATACTGCCACATGAAATATTGCATCCCAAACACACATGCTGCCTTCTCCAAATATTGTGTGCTACACCAGTCTTGTGATTGCATGCATGCATGCATGCATGGTTTCTTTGTAATTGTATTAATTAATAATCCGATATGTGGTGATAACAGTTGAAAAAATTTTGATTAATATTCCTACCCTACGCTTTGAAGTGCAAACGATACAGCCAGCGATTACATTTTATTTGTATAGCGCTTTTAACAGTTGTCATTGTCGCAAAGCAGCTTTACACAATCAAAAGAATTATTTAAGTT
>JAQQZT010000010.1:10060693-10097128 GCA_030068275.1 Clarias platycephalus
TTTCAGGTACTTTAAACACATTGTTGGGTTGCTCATGTTGGGTCATATGAGATGTAGTGGGTCATTTACAAATGAACCCGTAGGTTTCCTCTGCAGCCTATCCCAGAGACCTTGGGGGTACCAGTCAGCAGGGGACACTCTAGATGGGGTGCCAACTTACTGCAGTAACACACCCAGTCATGCTACTGACAATTTGTAAATGAAAATGAAACCTACATATGATGCCTTTGGACTGTGCGAGGAAACCCAAGTACCCAAAAAATACCCATCAAGGATGATGCTAAGTACTTAGCCACCACGCTACCTATGGGATATGATATAAATATATTAACAATAGACAAATATACTGTATAATATGAAATGTAATTGTAAAATAATAACATTTGAATTAACTTTAAAATGTAATACATTTTTAGGAAATTATTTTAATCCTGCATGAAAAATCTGATTATTATTCTAAAATATTACAGTATCTCATCCTGATAATCTTAACAAACCAGACATTATTGCTGAGGCTTTATCAAATTCCAGATTTTAAAAGGTCATCTGTCGGCTTTTATTTACCGATAGCCAGTTTATTTTATAATGCTGCTTTTCATCAGAATTACTTGGTTTGTCAATAAAAAGTAGACTGCCTGGAAACAGGTATGTCATCATAAACAACTGATAAAAACACCATCAATGCTAACATTCTGACAAATTTATCCTCCAGAATATTTGTACCAGCCTACAGTACCATTCTTCATCTGTTTTCTCACGGTTCTGATGGTGGATCTGAAACTGGAGCAGCATGTGTTAAGCTGTTGAGAAAGGCCTCCGAGTGGCGCAGTGGTAAAGCGCTCGCCCCATCATCCGGAGATCGCTGGTTCGAACCCCGGGTGATGCTGTTTTCCTCTCTTTTCCTGTTTTCCTCTGTTTTCCGGAGGCCTCGAGAGAGCTAAATTGGCTGCGCTCTCTCAGCGGGATGAGCGGTATTAGTGCTCCCATTAATTCCACGGCTCTACAGCCATTCGGGGCGTCTGCGAGCTCGCGCACGCGGCGGCAGCGGATAGCGCTGGCCTCGAGTGTGTTACGACGCCCCCAACGGTGCGTGAGCGAGCAGTTCGAAAAGATGAGGTCGGCTGGCGTCACGTGGTTCGTAGGAAACTCGGCCCTCCCGGCTGAGTGGTAGTAGTAGCCTTAATGTGGGAGCCCCCTAGTGACGGGGAGAAATTGGACACGGCTAAATTAGGGAGAAAATCGGGGAAAAAGAATTGGACAGGACTAAATAAAAAAAAATAATAATAATATCTATCCTAGTGTGGTACTGTAGGACACCCTATAAGAAATAGCTACAGTAAATAATACCGTTGTATATTGGGAGACGGCACCGTGGGTTTTTCATGTTCTCCCCGTGTTTCGTGGGTTTCCTCCGGGTACTCTGGTTTCCTCCCGCAGTCCAAAGACATGCAGACTAGGCTGATGATCGGCTAGGTGTACCCCACCTCATGCCCTAAGGCCCCTGGAATAGGCACCAGGCCCCCTGCGACCCTGTATACACAATTAGGCGGTATAGACGATGAGTGAGTGAGTGTACAGTATATAGGGAGTTTGTTACTAGCAAAACACATGCTGCCAGTGTAGTAAAATGGTGTATAGTTATAGTGGGGTTAATATTTACTTCTATAAAGGAGTCAGTACAGCAATGACAGAAAATTACTGGTATAATTTTTTTACAGGCCTTTTCTCTAAATATGCATTAACGCTGGTTAACTCGGGTTAACCCTTCTGCCTGTAGGTTGCTGCGTTTCCACAACAATTTTTTTCATTCATCAAGTCACCGCCTGAAGATTAAACATACTCTGTAAGGAGAGAAAGTGAAGTAGTTGCCAATATAAACATCCCAGCTAGTCCACGTTTTTGTTCCAAGAACAAATCAACCTAGACAATACACCCCCAATATGATGGAAATTTCTTAATCTAATTAATCTAATTATGTATTTACAACATATTTTCCCAGAATTGGTTAACCAGTTTAAATGTAAACTAGTTAGGGTTTGGAAAAGAAATCCGACATATTTTAGTTTCACTCAAGCACCCACACCTTACATTCGACGCAGCGGTGGACTTTCCCTCAGCACTCTCTGCTTTCCTGATGACTTTGTTTCACACTGATAACACACAGCTCTGATTTAATCTACACAGTGCCCTGAAGCAACTGAAACACATGGATATTGATATAGGAGAGAAGGGGCCATTGTTTGCGTTGTCTTTTAAGCATCTTTTAACTCCTCCTTGGTGTTGGGTGTCTGTGTGTGAATGTGCGGAGTAGTAGATCTAAGGGTGGAGAATGGCAGGAGACTTTCTTTCTGTTTGACTTATGACCAGTGGCTTGTATTACTTGGATTACTCCTGTATGTGACCTTTCAACTCATGGTCAAGAATATTGATGTGTCAAAGTATATGGCTCACATCCATCTCTCTTGCAGACAGCAATAATCTAGCAGGTGCTTCACATTCTCCAAGCTTCTCCCTTACATCAGGTTTGAGTCGTTGAATCTATGGTCACAAGCCAATAAAAAGAGGTTCTTGATTAAAAACATAGATTTATAAATAACACGATGTATGGAATATGTAATGCACACACGCTCAGAGTAAGTGGCTGGAATAGGGAGATACAGTAGAGGTAGGCTAACAAAGGTTAGGCATAAACAGGTTCAAATATGGCACAAAAGAACTACCAAAAAAATGCTATTGCAGCTGTATCTTTATTCAACACAAATTCAAATACTTAAACAAACCAAAAAAAATAATTTTCTTAGGACACCATTTTCGGCTGGCATCAAACATTTTTTAAAAGAGTGTCTTAAACTTTCTCTGGTTTAAATTCATTATTACACCAAATTGGTGAGAACCTGTAGAGACATGGGACTTTTATTTTGATCAAAGAAAGGATTAAATAAAATGAATAACTTGTATAGTGAGGGAATTCTAATATCTTTTAAACATAAGCTGACAAATATAACCTCCCTAGAATAAAAAAAATATATATTTTTAGATTTTTTTTAAACAATAAATAAACATATCCAAGTCATCTTCTGAACCCTCACTGTTCTCTATTGAAAACTATTGCAAAGGTAATTTATCAAAGTTTTACGATATACTTCTTACAGATTCCAAGGAAAAATCCATTTCATTTCTATATGCAAACTGACATCTCAGTACAGGCCGGGGAAAAGACATGTCATCTAGCACGAAGTTAACACTAGATTTAGGCTGTTAGAATATAAATGGCTACTCAGAGCATGTACTGTATAACTCCGGTAAAAACGCATGTATTTAACCCCAACATTACTGCTAACTGTACTAGTGAAGTAGGTATGCTGTTTTACTGTATGTGGGGAAAATCTTGCACTTAATTTTAAGTCTCATAGAAAGTGATGTTCCTATAGATGCCAAATTGTGTATTCTGCATAATTGTCCTGAAATCTTTTGTTGAATGGAAAGAAGAAAAGGCTGATGAATTTCTGTTTGTTGCAAGGCAAGCATGTTATGCCTCAAAATGGAAGAATATTTAAGGACCTAAAGGTCCCCAAGAGGTCAGGGAAATGTCTTGTAATCTGGCTTAAGGGAAAATTTCTACGAGATCTGGACCCCCATTTTTGCAATTCACGACACCTATATCAGCAACTGGGTTATTTCTGTCCAGAGTTCTTGGTGTTGTCGAGAGTAGGATGTTGTTGGGTGTGTGGGGGGTAAAATTGATTGATCTATTTCAACTGACAGTTTGCAAAATCATATAATGGAGTATCGTATCGTAATGAACATCTAGACACAACAACTGTTCTGAAATGTAGATAGTGTCATCATCTCACCCTCAGATACAAGTCCTAGACTCCAATTAAACACTAATGTAGCATAATTTCTGTTTTTAAAAACAAGCTTAAAGCAAAACTCAAATTTTGTAACTCTGTCGCATCGAGTTAGACAAATATCATGAGTGTTAATTCATAGTAACTATAACTTCCTAACTTGGTTCTCCACACAATATATTAGCCATGCTGTAAAGTAACAGTCCATGTCTAAGAATAGCCACAGCAGGAAAGTTGTCCCTGTAAGTTGATACCAAGTGTTTGTAAAAAAGGATTAGAGCCGGATATTTCGGGCCAAGAAATTCATTTTGTCTTTTTTTCTCTCAGGATTGAGAGTATCAAAGGCTTTAAAGCATTTTGATTCATAATAGCATGACGTGACTAACCAGCCTCCAACCACAAACCAGGTGGTCCTGTGCGTGTGTGCATATATGTGTGTATGTCTGTGTGAGAGAGTTTCCCAGGCTTTATGAATGCACTGCTGCATGGCCATTCACAGCAGTTGTGGGGAACGCTCGGGTTTTCCCCTGTAGCTATAAGGACGCCTCTGTTTAAGAGAGCCTCTCTTTATGATCGTGTGTGTGTGTGTGTGTGCACACGCAATTGAATGCCCTCCTGCAGTTCTTAGTGTGCTCCCTTGATCTCCATCAATCTGTTTTCACTAGCTGGCGATTCACTCCATGTTGCAATCAAATTTCTGTTGATTTTCTATAAATATATATAAAACATTTAAATAGCCAGTTACTTCAGGTTTACACGAGTTTGGTATTAAACATGTCACTAATGATCTGATTATTATTCAGTCAAGGTTTTTTATATAGAAGTTTTCAAATTGAAAGTAGTCTTATAGTCATAGCAGGGTTCTGTCATTAATGTCGGAGTATAAATATTTACCTAATGGAGACATTATAATCAGGGGAGCGTCATTGGAGTAGCTGAACATGCGTTTCTTGCTTAGATCACACTAAGCTAAGCTAGTTGTATGGTGTTACACACTCGTTTGTGGTCACTATGCATTGAGATAAATAAAATTTTTCACTGCCACTACACTTACAGTAGATGGCTTGAGATAATTACTACTGTTACTACTTAACTATCGCTATTACCATCGAAGTGATTGTTGACAAGCAAACTGATTAACGGCTAAAAATATCAGAAGAAATAAATGGCTATAATCATGCTGTCAAAATTAGTAATAGAAAAGTATATTGTATCTGTGTTTATTATTTTTTTTAGCCTTTCATGTTGCTTAGCAACCTGGATGTATCCTAAAGTAATAGCTCTTTTAACTCTCTGTGTGACAGATGTGACTCTGTCCTGTAGGGGGCGTCTTTGTCCCGTCCCCCTCCAAACCTGCGCTGTGTGTTTATTGGCTGTTTATTATTAACCCATCTTTCTTTCTATGTGTCTCTCTGTCCCTCCTTCTTTTTTTAAATCTATCCATGTGACAATTACTGTGTGTACCTTCTGTGTGTGTGTGTGTGTGTGTGTGTGTTTGTGTGAGAGAGCGAGATAGAGGAAGGGAGGGAGGGTTAGAATTCATTAAGAGCTTAGCGCTGATACACACTGTGTTTGGCTGCTTTCACAGCCTCCTTCAGGCATCCTTCTATCTACCTGGTTTTGTGTGTGTGTGTGTGTGTGTGTATGAGGAGTGGGTGGTGTAACCTGAAGCCAGCAGAGTTGGTCCAGCCACATGTGTGCCTGTGTGTGTGTGTGTGTGAGTGAGACATGGGGTTGAGTGAAGCTCGGAGACGGATCATCTGTCTTCACTGGTGTGGTGTTGTGTATGCCGGCCGAGCAGAGCTCCACAGAGAGGGCCACCTGTGTAGGGAGTGAGCCAGGGAGTGTGTACCACAGGCAGGATGGCGTTGAACAGAGTCTCCCTGCTCTGTCAGGACATCACACGCCTGTGGCTCCAGCTCAAAGTGACCACAGGTAGGAGACCAGGACCGCCACAGGCTTTCTTTTTAAATATGTAATGCCTTGTGCTTATAGATACACAAGTCTCAATCTAGCAATAACTAGATATAACTATAGAATTATTACAGTGTGTGGGTTACAATGTAGGTATTTTGTTTATTTAGGTTCAAGCGTGTCAATCAAGCTAATGGACAGAGTGGAAAGGTGTCATGTGTCTTGGTAGAAGTGTGTTTGTGTGTGTGTGGGTCATAACTTGTTTGTTATAGAGCAATGAATTATTACAACCTTATATTGTTTTGTAATCGCAAATTACTAGTAGTTATTAGTCGATGCGTACACTTCTGTAAAGGTTTACGAAGACTGCGTGTTCTCTTTAAGGCTAAAAGGTAAAAGGTGTATCAGTGTGAATTCTGGAGTTCGTCCCCTCTTGGCATTTCAATAAAAAAATATAAAGTGAATCTACTTGTTTTTTTTATCTTCAGTATTGAACCTTTACATTTTGCTGTGTAATGGAATTTGTACTGCATTACTTTGAAATATGAAAATATTGTCTTGTCTTGTTGTTCAGGTGTTTTTAAATGATTTATGATTCAACTGAATTGTAGTGCATCATAGACAAACAAGTAAAATAGTAAAAAAACACCTCTGGCATTATAAAGGTTAAAGGTACATGTGTGCTTGAGGTTGTAGTTTCATAACGCGTTGATATTATTTCATACAATTTAGTATATTGACATTTTCTGTTTACTATAGAATTGTACTGCATACTCGAATTTTTTAATTTGCGTTATAATTTTTTTTTTTTAGGTCACACTGGCAATGACCTCGTCCTTGACTTTTCTCACACTTTACTGCTTTCCAAAGTTCTGTTTACAAACACTAGTTGTTTACTTTCAAATTTACTCTTTCCTCTGATGTTAACACCCTCCACAACAGTCGCTCGCTCTCTTTCTTGAATACAGTTTGGTCAGTTGACATTATTAGCATGTGTTAGCTCTTCTTTCTCCTCCGACCATGTGTTCACTCCAGCATTGGCATCGAATTCGGGCTTAAATTCCGACAACCATTTTGTGTTGGCATCGTCGGGCCGGCGAGGCGTACGCTTCAGGGCCAATCTGTCAGTCTTCCCAAACATCGCCATGGCTACAGCCTTGACTCTGCCCAAGCAACTTGAGGTCACCATGGCTGCAGAACAACCAAGTTCTGGCATACAGAGGCCCTTCAGATGGAATTTGCATGATTTAGCTTAGTAATGGATGTGCTTTAGGCGTTTGAACTTGGATCAGTACTGATCATCAGGCTTACACTGTGAGTAAGGAAAACATCCCATTCAAATTAAATTGCGTTCACATTTCATTAAAGATTTCAGCGTTGGCTTGACGTAAAAAAAAAAACATTTCACAGCCAACAAATCTGTTGAATTTCCGTTCTCAGGTCCATGTTGCACCGAATTACTGAGTAATTTTGATCATGTGAAGCCTTTTCTCAGGATTTCCCATCACACTTCTATTCTACTCTCACTGTGCTTTTTATGATCCATAGTATGACTATCAAGCTAGCTATTGATTTAGCTAATGATCGTCATCCATATTTCCCAGTTGCCTAGCAACGATGTTAGTGTTCCTTTTAATCAACAGGTTTGTCAGATGCTTGGTATCGTGACTTCAAATCAAACCGGAAGCTGTTTTGAGCTTTTATTTGTCTGCTTCTCTATTGTCACTCTTTTACACTATGATTTGGATGCATGTGACATGTGAAAGAAACAGCAGCATGTCGTCTTCCTGTTAGTGTGACAAACTAATTAGCATTCGGAGAGTGCCTGCCATAGTGCGGCCAACATGGTGAGAAACTGCTGGAACGTGAAGATGTTGTTTTATGTTTGGCCTGCCATGCACAGACAGATTCCTGCTTTCAAATCTATATTTTCAATCTGTTTGTTATAAATCACTTAGATGGTTAGATTGTGGATAAAGTGGCAAGACCGATGAGGTCTACAGTAGTAAAGTAATGCATGTCTCATGGTGTGATTTCTTGGCTTAGATTATGTAAGTATAATCGATTAGCCATTATACTGTTTTGGCCATTTTTTTTTAAAGACCTAGAGCTTTTTTCAGTCCTGAGTTGTTCTATTTTCACATGTTTCTACAAAATTAAATTATTCAAGACATTATTTATACACTGACTTGTTTTTGAGTTAAGGTTTAGATTAAACCCTACTAAATGAAATGACCCAGGCCTCACAGGATTTTCATACATGCTCTCGCAATGAACCCATGCAAATCTCTTCAGCACACGGCACACGGCCATCTTCTGTTCAAACACCACTGGTTTTTGAATTGTACCTTTCCATGCATCAGAGCTGTGTATAATGTTGTATATTTTATCGCAGTAGCCATAGAGACCGATGGAGATGTCAGATCACTGTAGTCGCAATGACTTTCTCACATCCAAGCAGTCCAGAACATTACATCGCATACTATATGCAAAACAGAAACCTTTTATTATAGGTAATTATATTATTTTGTTCTTAAGAAATCATAAATCGTTTATTTCAAACGTATGCACTTTAAGGCATTTGGCCTATCTATTATATCCGAGATAATAACCTTCTCACTTTGTTTGAAGGTGTGCGCATGCATACAACTTTATGCATGAGGAGTGTTCAAGTCAAAGCGGGACTTTTGATTGTGCAGAATAACAGAACACAGTTATGAGAGTAAAAAAAAACACATACCTTTATCTCTCTCTTCAGGATAAGTTTTAAAAGAATGAACTAATGTCATTTCATGACTAATTGCTTTAGTTCTCAAGCATCATGAGTCAGTGTCACTTGTATGGCAGGAAATTAAAGTTGATTGTGAGTAGAATACTTGTGACTTGACTGGAGTTTTGCATTACTTTTCCAATATATTTCCAAAATATTGCGTAGTGAAATCGGTTCATTCTTTTTGAATTGCCTTGTATAATCCCCTGCTACAGTACAACAGTGCACTTATCATCCCCGTGTTTCACTGGTTTGCAACATTCAAATGTTTTACTTGACTTGTATAGAATAGCTTTGCACAGATGGATTTTAAACCATTGACTGTTGATACGGTGATATTGTTTATTTAGTTTTTTTGGAAGGAATCTGCAATGTCTGTAACAGTCAGAAGGAGAGACTATAATTTAAAACTTTTTGGACATATGAAGTGTCGTTCTTTAATAGATATAATGAATTGGAATTGTTGACAACTTTAGAATCTTCTTTGCTGAAGATTCAATTTGCTCAATTTTCTTTGCTGGCATATTTTTTTTTAAGCATAAATTAGGTGGAAGTAGAAAGTTTACTTAATTCTTGAGAGTAATCAATAATTTTTTTATAAATAACACATAACGAAATAAGCTCACTTCACATCCTTATTTTGTCTTTTTATCAACGATTGTTTGTAGGACACAGCGGTGATAAAAGGTCACATAGTGATATAGTCCAGCGTCCACTTTGCTAACATTTGCTTAGATTGGAATTACTGTAGCTGTGCCCACATATGCCAGTGCCAGCTGTTACTACAGCACATGGGTTGTATATGCATTCGAGACCTGCCCACTCCTCAGCAGCCTGTACAATTAGGATTAGTGAACATGGTGCTGAAGCATCACATTTGGACATAGTTAGGGTGTGTGTGTGTTTGTGTGTGGCAACCACAGACCAGTGTGTGTATCCTCAACCTCAAATCTGCTTGTGTACATGTGTTGTACTGATGTATATTACGTATTTTAAGCACTCTCATGATCACAGAGGCTTTACTGCTCTGTAAATAGTTCACCTGTCTATTCTGTCCGCACACACACACCTATAATCGTCTGCCTCTATAGTCCAGACAAGCTGTGGCACGACCATCGGGAGAGCACTTTAACATCAGGAGAATGTATGTTTAAACCCAGACTGCTTGTGAGGACATGATCCAAAACAAGACAGGTGGCAGTTTTCCAAATGATGAACCTTTTCCATCGTGTAGTTTCTGTTTGTCTTGGTGTGCAATTTTGTCTTGTCCAAACTCAGAACTGATGCGGTTCTGACTGAGCATTGCATGTTCCTGTAGGTAGTACTGCTTGTAAATAATGCACACACTGGTCACATTAGTAGATTAGTAGACCAAAATGTTGAAAGGATGCTAGGGTCATTCTCCTGTGTCAGTAAACAGTAGCACGAAAAAGGTGAGATGTAAGAGATGTTTAATAGAAATGTTTAGGAATTCTTGCAGAGGAAGGTATTAAAGTACAATATGATCTTGCATAAGTTTAGTAGACAAGGGATCATGACCAAGGTATTATAAAAAGTGGAGGAATATTATTCCTACATGCATTTAAGGTGTCCAGTAAAATTAAGGGTTATCAAATATGCTTACTCTGCTTAATAATATTTAACAGCTTGGTGTTTTGTGCCTTCTTTGAAGACCGAACACTTCCTCCTGTAGTTAGATCCCTCATCAGTTTATAGTGATGTAGCCCTGGGCTATAGTTAAAACCACAAGCTACAATACTAAATAGAAGATGTGTGACAACATGCTTTTCATGGTTTAGGGGTTATACACAGTATAGTATACAGCAGGTAGTTCCATCCAAGTAATTTGCTTAGACAAGAGGCATGATTTCCGACATACAGTATGTGCAACAGCACAGGGACATTCAACTATATGCATTATCTTGCTTCACGGTTTTTGTAATAATCATTAATTATACTCTGTATTTGTGTTGACGCAGCCTAATAACTGGTTAAATAAACATACAAATTATAATCTGCTGATGATAAATGGTGTTTATGGAACTGTTGTATAAAAGCAATGTCACACTCGAGATCATGAGGTTGTACTGAATATCAGCACGGCTGAGCTACAGTATGCCGATGTTCATTACAACTGTAATGAAAAGTATAGTGCATACTAATTATACTGTTATAAATTAATTATGTTACTTATATCCTGGTGCTGTATATTTTATTTTGATTGATCAGTAGTGGGTCTGGTTTAAAGATTTTTACACACTAATTATAATTACTAATAATTAATGATTATTTATTCTAAAGTGTTATCCCATGTTGAGTGTTAATAAAGTAAACTTTTCTGCAAGGAGGTTTTTATTTCACACTGGTATAAGGAGACTATAATTTTAGTGCAAAATAGTCATAGACAAAGCTGTAACTCATGTCTTCTTTTTTTTTGTGTGTGTGTGTAAAAAAAAGTTTTTTTTAGCCTACAGTACGTTGATATGTTGTTGGCGGTCTTTTTGTTGTAATCAGTTCAAATTTTGTAAATGCCTGTGAACAGTCTGCACTTTACATGCTTATTTATGATAAAACAGCTCGTCCAAACACTTAAACTCAAATATTTATAATGGTACAACAAATTTTGTCTTGAAATGTGTATTTCAGATATTTTGTGTGAATTGTAAAAGTTCTAATCCTTGGAAAGATTATTGAATGATTACATTAGCCTTTGGCTTTTCTGTTTGCATTGAATCGCCTTATAATAGACTTGTATCGAATACCTGGGGAAGAAATGTCTCAGTCATGGTCTTAACTGTGTGTTCATGTGTAGAAATGCTCTTTTAGCAGTAAGCTACAAACGCAAAAAAAGTATTTTGTTTACATCTCAAGGCTGAAGCAATTACCTCAGTGACACCAAACATGTTTTGCTAGCTCAAACAAATGCTCTTCCTGAGGTGGACAGAAAAAGTTAAGCAACAAACACTAGGTTTTTGTTCTGTAACCTCACCTGTCAGTCTAAGTGATATATTTGTGCTGTATTAGTTCCTGTTGAAACTTCTGTGGCGCAGGTCTGGCTTTGTTACCTCAAACAAATCATCTTTCTGAGCTGGATTATTAGCACTTGCATGCTAGTTTTCCGTTTGTTAATTCACCTTTTGTTTTTTTGCGCTTTAGTAGTTTGTTTAAAACTTTTATGATTAAGGTGTGGTATCCAGTCATCACATGCTTGCATTTTAAAACTACAAATGGTGTTTGTCTTTAATCTGGGATGGTAATGTTTCCGTGAGAGATTACTGAGCTAAATGTCACATTCTGAACTATGAGCTGGAGTTTCATCGTTCTGCCTGTAAACAAAGTTAAAAGCAGGTTCGCTAGCAACAGCTTTAATCTCAAGAGCTCAAAAGCTTTGAGTTGTCTGACTAAACAGCCTGGTAATCAAAGGGCAACTAACCACTCGATTTTGCTATTTTGTGATTAGCCATGTAGGATTTAGTCATCCTAGCCTCTACAACCAAAGTGGCTCATGAATCCAAAATTTTAACACACAAACCAGGTTTTACCTCAGATATCCAAACTCTCTCTCACTCACTCACTCACTCACTCACTCACTCATCGTCTATATCGTTTTCTCCTGTATACAGAGTCGTGGGGGGCCTGGAGCCTAACCCAGGAGACTTGGGGCACGTGGCAGGGTATACCCTGGACAGGGTGCCAATCCATCGCAGGGCACACACTCATTTACGCACGCTATTGGCAATTTGTGAATGCTACTGTAATTAGGCTAATCTGCATGTCTTTGGACTGTGGGAGGAAACCGGAGTACCCAAAGGGAGAACTCCATGCACACAGAGACGGGAATCGAACCCAGATCCTGGAAGAGCAAGGCGCCAGTGCTAATCACTAAGCTGCATTAACTGTTCATCTAAACCGTGTTGACCACAATAATAATAATAATAATAATACAACGTAAGGGACAGTTTGGAATTTCTTTTTATTTTCTTCACAGAATAAACACAGTATGAATTTTAAATAGTGAAGAGAATCATGTGTACAGTACATAAGTACTTTCCAGCTGCAAACACACACCAAAACTTAAGCACCGCTGAATAAAATACTTCTATATCAAAGAGCTTTCAAGGTGTCCAAATCTGTCTGTCTGTCAAAAGTTTGGACACACCTCCTAATTCCATGGTCTTTCCTTTCTTTTTTTTAAGCTAGTAACCCTAAATGAACGTCTCCTGTGCAGGAGAGTTAAGCTTTGGTCTTGCATTTCTAGTCTTCACGAGAGCCAGTTTTGTCATGGCACTTTGATGAGTTTTACAAATGCACTTAATACTGTTCTTGCGAGAATTATCCCAGAATAACTGACCTTCATGTTTTAAGATATCAACTGATTGTTATTGTTACTTAATTACCTAGTGCCGATGAATAATGAATGTAGAAAATAAATCCAAACTTGTATCCAAATTTTGTAGATATACTGTACCGTACAACGATCAGTCATAACAGTACAATATCAACTATACACCAGTAAACTGGTGACAGGGTCATGGCCACCTAAGGCTCATCTACAATTGGCCAGTGAGAACCAAAAACTAGTCCATCTGGTCCGATCCCACAGAAAAAACCATTGTTGTCAATACTGGCCATGATCGAAAGGCACCAGAACTCCCAGTGCATCACAGCCTGATGTTTATGAGGCTTAGAAGACAAAGGGTTCAAGGTTGTTGATCCGGCCTCCAAATTCCCCAGATCCCACTACGATCGAGCATCCATATGATGTGCTGGACAAAAAAGTCTGATCCATGGAGGCCCCATCCCATAACCCACATCACACAACGGATCTGACATTAATGTCCTGGTAGAAGCCACCACATCACATTCTCAGAGGGTGTGTGGAGTCTTGCCCCGGTGGCACAGGCGGAACCTAAAACCTAGGTAGTGGTTTTAAAGTTATGGCTGTTCTGTGTAGATATACAGATAATATATATATAGTATACACATAGAAAAAGATAAATAGTTGGGTGACTGAATACATTGCTTTGAAGATTCTGGAAACTCGTTCACTTGGCCATTTTTTCCCATAATCCCTCTCTGCATCATGACACAAACATGCAAGCATGCTTCAACCAGCCTTTAGCTCCAAGGGTCAATTTAAAAGCCTCCAGTGAAGAGCATAACTCATATGCAGCTGTGTGTGAAATAAAAATGACTTGCCCTCTGATAGGCTGTCTACCAGGTGTGTGTTCAAAGTGTTTTATGTGTGCTTTTATTCTGCAGCTGTTGTCAGTGTTTGCTGTCTTTAATGCAGGCAAACTGGTACACACAAGCGCACACCTACTCTGGTAGATTGCCACACTGCATTTTACAGGAGCGTGTAAATCTGCTTACAGTAATCCACTTCTCTCCACAGACGACTAAACCTTACTGTTTACTTCCTGTCTCAGTCAGTTGCTTTTTTCCCCTTCAGGTATAGTGTATACAAAATGCAGAAAATAAGATTTTTCTTTACAGTAGGGTTTTGTTCTCTGTCTATTTTTGTACCCAGCATGAATAAGCCTCAGGTGTGACTCTTGATGGAATCACATTGTCTGTACTAAACCTTTCTCTCTTTGTCTCTTCCCTCCAGATGAGATCATGCAGCAGGAGACGAGTCCGCTGTGCGCAGCAGACATCAGCCCTGACCTCAGGAAATGCTTCGCCTTCCTGTCAGGTGAGACAGATCCCCCAGCTGCTCATTATCACTTTACAGACCCTTTTACTGTAGAACTGCTTCACTCATGATGCTGAACATTAGCCTTTGAGTAAGAGGAAGTGACCAGGATCTGTAGAGAAAAGAAGAACCTCAGTGTTAGCAGCTCAGTGTGCATTGATCACTGTATCACTGTATTTCCCTCACATTTCATGCATGATCAATATATTATATTGAGGATACTACATACAGTACATATGGACAGCCCCTAGAAGGGAAATCGTAACAGTTGTTACTCATGACTAAGTCTCGTACAGAAGTGTATTTATAGATCATGCTGATGGTAGGGCAAATTCATTTTGCTGTGTGTCATGTCATTGGGGTTCCATGGGAGTCCATAGTCAGCATTATTTATTTATAAATGGCTACATACACAGAGTCCATCGTGTAGGGGGTTTAGCTATTTCAAGATATTAGAAGTCATTTTCATAAATATGTGGGAGTTTACAAAAGTGTCAAATAAATAAACGCAATTGTGTCCAGGTATACCAGAAATCAATAGTCTACACCAGAATCAACAATATTAATAGTTACTCTAAACTTCAGGAAATCAGGAAGGAAAGACCGGCAAAACGCACTACAGAAATAAAATTCTAAACATGAGCACAAACAAGACGCTACACTGTATGGCGTTCTTTCTGCGCAAACGTGAAAATCTCTTGCTGGTTTAAATGGGGGAAAAAAAAAAAACACTATTCTCTAAAGTCTAGCCTAGTATGTTCATTTCCTTTGTTTGTTTTTCATATACACTAAGGTACATTCTATTGACCAATTAGACCAGGCTCATAATAATGTTTAGTTAAAGGTGGAGTCTAAATTACCTGGATAGTTTATGAATTGTTTATAGAATAGCGGGTAGCTACGATTTTTAAAGCAGCAATTCAAATTCGTATAAGCAATACAGCATCCATAAAGGTTTATAACCTGACAGTGTGATTTAAATGCTGGTTTCAGCCTCAGATGCTCCACTATAATCTCACATACAGTACCATCAGACATCTTTCGTTCTCTATACAAACCTGCAAATTGTTGCACAGAATCTCGTTTTCAATGTTGCACCGATAGGTCTTTCCATCCATCATAGGCAGCAGAGTGAGCAGTTTAATGCAATATATACAGTAAGTTTGGCTTCTGAGTATGTGGTTAAAAGAAATAAAGCAAACAAAGTGCATTAGAAGCATTGTTTGGAAATCACAAGGTTAGAAAAAAGAGAAAGCTCGCTCTATATACAGTATGTGCACTTGGATACCATGCATTAATGTATTACACATAAAGATTACACTTGTTTTAATTCCATAGTACCAAAGTAAAATTTTTACTGCAGATGCAAATGATCTGCTTATGGCTTTGAAATTACCTCATAATAATAACAGACTCAAAATTATGTCTCCAAGCATTAGAAAATATAGAAACAGATCATCCAACAATCATGGAAGTCCTAACCAAGTTATCATTCTTAGAAGTCAATAATTTTAACCTAGTTTTCTGTTACCTGGGCACTCAGGAATCCCTGGTAATGAGAGAGCAGACAAAGCTGCCAAAGAAGCATTATCCAAAAAAAACAACCAAATACTCGTCACAGATTTAAAACCAATTTCAAACGAATACATCAAAAATAAATGGCAATCAGAATGGGACCAATTCTTAAATAATAAACTATATGAAATAAATCCAGATGTTGGATCAAGACATACATTTTCTTTTAAAAATCGTTGGGATCAACGTGACTTGTGACTTATACAAGATGCAGGATAGGACACTGAAAAGCTACACACACATTTTTACTGTCTATCGAAAGTCCACCACAATGTTTATCATACAGAACCATGCTGTCCATCAAACCTGTCTTATTTTGACTGTAACTTGTTTACTCCTTTAAGGAACTTAAGGAACTAGTTTTAATATTAAATAACAATACTAACTCTCACCATGAACATAGCCTTAGAAGCTGGCATGGCGTTAAGAAAGAGAGAGAATTCCATAGCCTTTTCTGATTTTAATGTTATTGTAAAACATGCTAAATACATTTAAAATATAAACAGTTGATACTGACATGTGTTAGGCTTAACCCTAACCCTGCTACTTATAATCTGTAAAACCTGTAAAAGCGGGTGGTGTTTGTTAATTGGTGATGTTTTTGAAGCTGGTATCTCTAAATGAGCTTCTCCTCTGCAGCAGAGGTAAGTTTTGGTAAGAGATGATCTTCATGAGATCCAGTTTCATCATAGTTCTTGATGCGTTTTGCAAATCCACTTGACAATACTGTTCTAACAATTACCAGTCCAGAACAGTTGACCTTCGTGTCTTAAAAATAAATCCAACTTTTGACTGGAACTGTACAGTACATGTTTTAAGAAGGTGCTGCTACAGTACCGGTTGTCCTGAAAGAGACGTACTGTATTGTCCAGGAAGCCGTTAAACGACCCAGTTCACTACCACGTACACAAAGCTACCGACTCAAAGTTCGATACCTACATGTGTCCCAGTTAGGACATGGTTCAGTTTCAGTCATCCTGAATTATTCAGGGATTCCATGACACTGTGCGCAGCCATGCTGCCGGCGATGAGATCGAACGTCTGCATATTCAGAAATAGCAGTGTGCATATGTACTGTAAGCATCTTGGAATTCAAGGTTGCTATATTTTCACCAGCGGTCTGTCTTTTCATTATTGCTTCTAAGATAAATCATCTCTGTTAATGATGTGTCTCCATTTAGCTGCTATGAACTGTAGCCATTGTGGCCTGCACTCTAGGCACACTCTGTTTATAATTGCTTCTGCGGTGTGGTTAGTACTTGCTTTAAATTTGTGTGTGTGTGAGAGAGAGAGAGACCGAGACAGAGACTGAGACTGACCACTGATCTTGCCTTGCTCCTCCACCCACTGTAAATGACACACTTCCCTGGCCAGTCTCACGGTGTGTTTATATAACCCAATTCGCTTTTCGTGGTTAGACTCTGCGCTTTTCTCTCCACCGCCTTTGATCTGTGTTTCATCTCGTAAATGAAGTTTACATCATCCTCGCTATGCTAACAGGAAGCAGTTTGTTCAGTGATGAAACATGTGTGCCAGCCCATCTGTGTATATACTGTGTGTGTGGAAGCAGGGCAGAGGGGGCCAAATCGACCTTGTGTTCGCCCTCTCTGACACACACCAGCACGTAGACATTCACACACTTCTAGCGGATGGGCTCTGCAGTGTTAATGATGAATAGGACAGCAGCGTTATTTTCACCAAGGACATTGTGAGTTTGGCTGAGGTTGGTGTTATAGCATGCGGAGGACCAGAAAGATGAGGAAAGGTCCTCGGTTTGCGAATTTGTGTGTGTGGGAGTTTGACGGTCAAAGCAATAAATTTCGCCAGTGCAGCAATGCTTCCTTACAGTATAGAAAATGAACTTCCCATCTGAGACCTGCTTTTTTCCGGAGTCAATGAAACTTCCTCCTAACGGGCTACGTGTAAACATGGACCTAGACGACTGCAGTTAAAATGGAAAATAATTAAATAAATAATTGAAATGTTGTACGTCTACATGTTTATTGTTGTGCAGTAATTTTATGTTCCTCTGAACGTTCATAAAGAAAAGATCGACACATGAACAGGACTATTTCAGATGGTGTTTGTTTACCATCAAATAGCTTTTTTAAAAACACCTTCTGAAATAGTTTTTGTTCATTTTAACCGCATGAGATCCAGGCTCAGTGTGCACCTTGTCACAGGAAGAGGTTTAGCACAACAGTGATACCCAACAGTCCTCATACTGTATGAGGAGCTAACGAGGATATACGAACAATGTAATGTCCTCCTATTGGGACATTGTGGTCTCAAGTGGTTAAAAGTAGATCATTAGCTCATTTGGATTAAAACTAAAAATGCTGGCAATAAAAAGATCTGTAATCCTTTATCATAAATCATAACTAACATAAATATGAAGCTTAAAGCTAATAAAGAAAATATTTCTGAGCTTACTTTGTAGTAAGTAAGTAGTTATCTTAGAATGACATCAGCAAATTCAAAGTTCAAGAAGCCGCAGTTCCTGAGAAATTCACTGTTAAATGGATTTTTCCTATCCTGAGGTCAGAAATGTTCCAGTTCCCACGTATCCGTGCTTGTGGAAGCAATTCAGTACTGTGTAACAATCAACGATTTGGTTTAGATGCATAATATTACATGGCAATGCTTCAAATAATTTGTGGTGGCAATTATAAATGGATCATTATCTAAACAGGGCAACTCTGGTATAAAATCATAATAGTCTTTCATAATAGTCTTTTTCTGCACCTTCAGTATTTGAACAGTTTGATTGCAAAATGAGATATCTCCACGTTTTTTTTAGAGGGAGCTAGAAGTGTAACAAGCTGTTGTGCATTGTTTCTTTGAGTTGCAAGGGTGTTAAAAAAAAACAAATGCTAAAATCTTACATCAGTGTTATTTTGGTTATATCATTATCAATTTGTTTAATTTTCGTTTTGAAATATTACTTTTGTAAGTACTGAAGTTCATCATGGGTCCAAAATGCAGCAACATCAGTGCTAGTAAAAGTTTAAAGCTTCTAAAAGAAGAATATATAGCCGCTTTGAACGAAAATGTTTTGTCATCGTTGACTGTGTGTGCCTGCGGACAATAATTTACCAAAATGAGTGAAAGTCTGAAAGACTTGTTTTGCTGTCAAACTGTTTATTTATTCATTTGCAAATGAATGACAGAAGGCGAAAGTGAATCAAATTATATTGTAGCAGACAGTCGAATTAACATGTGAACTGAAATCATGCTGTATTATGGGGGTTTACAGTCCTGTGTGTGACAGGTTTTGCAGATTTACTCAACTGTTTCCCTAGTCTTCCTAACTGATTAAAATTAATTTTCAAACTGTGATCAAAAAATTACTTCCTTTTCAATTCTATCGGTGACCACAAGGTGGTTAGCACTGTTGCCTTGCACCTCCAGGGTCCGGGTTCGATTCCCAGCCAGGCTCGATTCCCGTCTCTGTGTGCATGGAGTGCATTTTCTCCCCGTACTTGGTGGGTTTTCTTCAGGTACTCCAGTTTCGTCCCACAGTCCAAAGAGATGCCTAGTAGGTTAATTGCCGTTCCCAAATATATACAGTGGCTTGCAAAAGTATTCGGCCCCCTTGAACTTTTCCACATTTTGTCACACTACAGCCACAAACATGAATCAATTTTACTGGAATTCCACGTGAAAGACCAATACAAAGTGGTGTACACGTGAGAAGTGGAACGAAAATCATACTTACTGTTTGAATACAAATGTGGCTGGCTAGAACCCACGCTAGTATTGTCAATCCATCCATCTATCTAGGAACCTCTGTACTCCAACTAGGGACTGTGTAGGCCAATGGTGATCATTGTATTTATTGCCATTTTTACGACACCTAAATACAACCCAAATCCATCCATCCATCAACTCAACACCCACGCTAATATGATGGATGATGGTATTAATCCCAAGTGACTGCCTTAAGTGAGGTCTTAACTCTGTGGTAAACATATAACATTAGAGGACCCACTGTCATCACTCACTCACGCATTATGGTGTGTGACGTGTGTGTGTGTGTGTGTGTGTTCTACGCAATTTGCTTCGAGTATTCAGTTTTGCTTTGTATTGCAGATATTGTAAGACTGTTCACTACCATGCCCTCCATATTCTCGTTTCTCCTTCGCTCAGCTGTAGGCGGCTGAATGGGAGAGATGTGAGTGCCCTCTGGTGGCAGGTTTAGCTTTAGGTTGCTGCAGAAAGCCATTTTACAGACCAACACTTAAAATTGGTTAGAACACTTATATAAACAGTGTAAATCAACTGAATTTAAGAGGGAATTAACAAGTTGAAAAAAAATTTTTTTTAAATGTTTGTCCCAGGTGGTCGAGGGGAGAATGGCAACCCCATCATCGTCTTCCCAGAGTTCCCTACATTCGCAGAACTGCAGGAGGAGGAGTTCCACAACGTGCTGACGTACCTGACCAGCGTTCCCAGGTGTGTATTCGCTTCCTTAATTAGTCTCGTATAATTATGAATGTGAATGTTAGATATTATACATGATGCACACAAGGATTCCTGGGTGTTACCTAAAGCTCACAGATGATGGTAAACATTTATGTAGCTGATGAAAATGTGGTGCTTTAGGTGAGTTATAACCAGTTTGGTAATTTAATCCAAGGTTAGACTTGTGAGTAGAAGTTTATAGGTTCGAACCCTGACAAGGACAACAAGAGGTGCTTAATTTGCACTGTTTTTGAGATCAGATTTGGGATCTTCTATTCTCTACCAATTAGGCATGGAAATCACTAGGGATCACCCGATACAATATTAAGACGATACCCAGGTTCGATTCGATGGTTTGAGATTCTATGATTATCACCACTTTGTAAATATCCTGAAATATCCAGAATTTTGTTACAATTCTAAACAAATTTAGTCATTAATTCACTCTTACCACACTGGGTGCGTGAATGTGAATAGTCTAGAGAGTGCGCCAGCTGTAGGGTTAAAGTGGAACAGCAGACATTTAACCATCTCAGTGGCAAACACATAAATTAACAATACATTTTTAAAAATCTATTCTGGATTAGAATTTTTTTTTTTTTTTTTTTTTTTTTTGGTCGCACCAAAGAATGCCGATACGTAACTGAACCAATTTCTTCCCACACTACAAATAGTCAATCGCCATACTAGCATGGCGTGACAACACAAAGGAGGCATGTTACCTCTCACATCTCTGGATTTCATAAGACAGAATATGTAGCTGGTGGTTGCTAATAAAATATGATGAGAAAAATGGCTGATAACATCCCAGTCTGGCTAATAATTTCCCCAGTCTGATGTTTGATCATTAAGATCGATGAGCATTAAGATTAAGAAGCGCTTGTCTTGTTTGTGCTTAATCTTGTGTACTGCACTGCTACCACGTGATTGGATGATTGTAAATGCATGGTAGCTGCATATCACAGAATTTCATATTATATACCATCTACTGTATTTACCCCATTGCAAAATGAAATGCTACCAAATTAATTTATTTTCCACTAAGAACAAAGTTGAGTGGATAATTGAGTGTTTCCATTGTGTTACTTGCATGCAGTGTATTCTAATCGTCATTAGTGTATGTAATGTTGCTTTGGAATATAGTGTGCACGATTCATTCGTGTTTGCGATTTTGCCAGCAGAGGTCACTGCGTGTATGTTTTCGGTTTATAAAATAATGTACTGTACATGGTTTGGACTGAATAAATAACAAAAGCACCGACACCCTGAAGATGATACTGAGATGCAGATCTTTAGTACGCGGCCAGTGAGAGAATCTGAACTCGAACGTACTTACAGTACCATTTCTTTGCACACATTTGTATCAGTGATAATCTGATATTTTACTGTATTCATGGTGTAAGGTGAAATCTCGCTCATGGTGATTTAATGTTTATTATTCATATCTGCTGGTTATTATAAAAACCCTCGTTCTTGTCCCAGCCTGGAATTTTTCTTATGGAATGCTTTTTTTCCTTCCCTTTTCGCTCCCCCACTTTCCGTCTGGCTCTCCTCCACTGCTGTCTCATGGGAATAGAGACCAGTGAAAGCAAGGAGGAGGAGGAGGGAGGAGGGTGTGTGAAGGTGAAACACAGAGAGATAGAAGGAGGGAGGGTCTAATTGCCTGAGGTTTTCCAGGACGTTTATGTAGATTTAATTTGGTGGTGCTTTTGTAAATGAGTCCTCTAAACAAAGAGAGACACAGGATATCTTTGGGTAAAAAAAAAAGAAACACATCGCCTGCAATTTACTCCAATAAACTGAAATTTATTTATTCTGAAGATTGCTTGTTAAAATTTCAGTTTTCATCTTTTTTGCTCCTTATGCAGATTAACGAGAGGTGAATAATTATCTCATTTAGTGTGTAGAGGTTAATTCAAGGTTAAAGAATTCTATGTTAATAGAATTTGAATAGAATTTTTATAAGTATTTAAATGCGCTTGCATATTTATTAGTGAAAGTTAAGTCAAAGAAGTCCACATGATGATGTTAATATCATTAATATTTGATTAACTCACACAGTTCATCGTTTTTAGATTTCTTAGGTACCGAGGCTCTCTGTAAAAAATAATAATTTTTTTATTAACATAAGCTCAGCATAGAATTTCAGTGCAATAGGGCCACATGCCAAATGGTTGTGTACGTACTACAGTACATACATGACAGAGTATTAATTGTTGTGGATTTATTTATTTATTTATTTATTTTTACCCCAAATGCATCTTTGCATCTTGAATCATGAGTATAATATACTTTTACATTCTTCTTCTTCTTTGACTTTCGGCTGTTCCCTTTCAGGGGTCGCCACAGCGAATCATCATAATATACTTTTACATTATAGTAATAGTATTTTAAAAAAATTAATAAATAAAAAAAGATTCAAGTTCATGTTCCTAAGAACACTGATACCCTCGTACCTGAACTGGTATTCATTCATGCAGTAATGTGGGAGCAGCACAAAAAACCTAAAATCACACAGATGTACAGTAGCTAAAGGTGCTTAAAGTGATGTTCACATCAGACATAGAGAATAAAATATGTGATCTGTGTTTTTAAATGTTGTTTTTATGCTTTTCTGCTCATCATGGTTGTAAAGAGCAGTTATTTGAGTTCCCAGGAGGATCCTGAAATACTCAACCCACCTCTGACCAGTGATCATGCCGCTGTGTAGAACGTCGAATAACAAAAACATCCAAGTGCAGATTTTATATTCAACCTTTTAAATGTGCGACTGTTATTAACCCTCGTAAACCATAAAACTGTGGATTCTGTGCAACCAGGACTGAAGCTTGGAGCCCTTTGCTCTCGTACATCCCTTTCAGACTCTGATTAGAGGTTAATGAATACTAATCAGTGAAATCTTGTTGCTCTGGAGGCACATCATCAGTCATGATGGCTGTGCCATGTTGCGCCTTCGGAAGGAGAGCGTCGCTACTCGTAATGATGAGAGAATGCATCTCCCCCTTCCACTTCTCCTTGGGTTCGGGGTTTTTTTCTTCCCCCTCCAGCAGGGCAGTGGAGTGTGAGGAACAAGAGGGCGGATGCAAGATACAATGTGGTACAGTAGGTTTTAAAAGAAATTGTAGCTACAGTAGGGATGAAGGGAAGAAAAAAAAACCCTCACAGGTGTGTACATCCTGTGTACGTGTTTTACTATCATGGCGGCAATAATATAAAGGGCATCAGCAGTTCCTTCCTTGCTCGCCACCTTTTTATCATTGAGACGGCTCCCTCCCTGACTCCCTCCCTCCCTCCCTGCCTCGCTCATTAGCAATTCAGCCTTTTGAGCCTGCAAGCTGCGCTGTCTGTCACAACCATGCTGTACCCTGATTGGCTCGGAGGGAGCTCCTGACTCTTCAGCATTGGCTGCTGGATTGAGCGGGGAGCAGGTTGCACTGCCTTCATCGTTGGTGCTTTAATTCAGTGCTACTGCAGCCATAAACACAGGATTTGAAGAGATACAGAGCAACATACACACACATGTACCTTCGCACACAGTGAAGGGGGGAGAAAAACGCTTGTGGATTTTCATCATCGACCTTCTGGGATAAGGACAGGATTACAGACTTGTGGTCAAGCTGACGTTCATCAGTTTGCTTTGAAAAGGCACCAAAATCGAAAAAGATTTTTCCAGGACGGACGTTTCAGTAACCATGGTGAAACAACACGCGTCTGTCAAAGGAGCGAACGTCCTCTCTCCTTGGTGATGGATGTAACAAGCAGCTAACCATCTCTAGACCACGTCTCTACGGTCACGATCTGTGCGTGTGATTTAAGGATATTCGGCAACATGAAAGATTTTTGATCTTACATTGATGAGAAGGACTGGTTTAATATTGGAAGCTAATGTGCATTTTGTAGGAGTAGATACATAGATATATCAGTGTGTAAGAATGTTAAGTGTGTGTTGCGAGATGAGAGAGATGTCCGTGCTGCCATGGTGACCATGCCTCTCTGCTCCGTAGCCTCAGCGCATCAGGAGTTGGCTTCATCCTGATCATCGACCGCAGGCAAGACAGATGGGCATCGGTGAAGGGAACACTACTGCGCATCGCGGTGAGTGTGTGTGTGGTTCAGCAATGGATGATGAATATCTGTATAGCGCTCTGTTCCTGTTAATGACAGGATTTATAATGTGGAGATGATGAAGACAAGATCAGCATTGCGTTAGAACTAATGAACCAAAAAACACAAATTGATATTTAATGAACGCTGCATTTCTGGACACAATAACGATTCTAGAAGAGTGAGATATTTATTAATTGTCCACATGTTAACATTTTGCAAATCGCATATTATCAATGACCTCTAATGTTAAATAATTTTTTTTTATAACAGCTGAACTCTAGAAGCTAAAACCCAATGCTGTGTTTGTGATCTCATGAACTAGACTTTTAAATCATTGGCATCAATTTTGCTATAATGCACAAGTAATTGCACATAAACTCCAGGATATGCAAATGTATTATACAGACTGTTGTTGATCGATTACATGGTGCTACAAGGTGATCTGGCAGAAATTTTAGTTATAATTTATAATTTCTATAGTAACCCACAGCGAATTTACAGTAGAAGTTTCATGTAACCGAAAGCTAATAATAAACACGTATCCAATAATTATAAACATGGCTTTGTTGGGAATATGGTGTAGTTTGCTGTAGGCGTTTATTTCACCATGTGAAGGAGTCTCCAGTGTCACTGATGTGTAACAATCAAAGGTATAGCTGTAACCCGACACTGGAAGCTGTTCAGGGCTTTCTCTCTGATCAAGCATCAATTTTTGATTTATTACCTTCAAGAGAAAGGAAAAAAAAAGAGATCTTAGTGGGGAAAAAAACAAATGGAGTTCACTGTTATGCAAATGAGAAAAGGAAGTAATTTATTTAATGTACGTTCCACAACATTAAGTGTAACTACTGTAGATTACGAAGTGTCATTCTTCTTTAGTAAATAAATAGTTGAGAAATAAGCTACAATAAGCTTATACATACAGTATATCTCGCAGGGTGTCTTGACCTATTGTGTTGTATGTATGGTTTCTATTTTTCTCATTCTTTAACATCTTTCATAAAATGCTGTAATGTTGTTGTTGTTGACTTCCTGAGTCCTCCATAGAGGTTAGTGAGAAATATGGGTCGCTTTTGTAATGTTGACATGATATAGAAGTTTCATCATGTTAAACCTGTGTCTGTAAACATCCAGGTGGTTAAAACAATAGCTGTTGCTTTAGGCATTGAGTGTGTGTGTGTGTGTGTGTGTATGTGTGTGTACAGCTCTTAGCATTTCTACAGTATTACTGCTCACTGTTTTATGGCCACAGCTTATATTTAGTGTTCTGCTCAACCAAATGCACAGAGGGACTATATTCCAGTCACAACTCGAGTCCAGCTTTGGATTTAAGTATATAGCCAACAGGGAGTCTGCAGTTCAAGTGCTTCCTAAAGTACGTCTCAGCTAGGCTTGGGATCTATGCTGCTGCAAAAAACAAAACAAAACACTGCAGTCATTTCTTTTTCATTGTGTAGAACTGCCTTCAAAGCATAGGGGCACATAGGGATCACTATCCGCCGTCTCGCGTCAGCATCGTCTGTTGGCATCATCTCTGTCTCAGACACACTATTTTTCATACTAACGCTTCCAAAAATCATTAATGAGAATGAAACCAATCCTCCACATAACCTTTATTAGGAAGCGTAGATGTGCATTAGCACATCTATGCTTCCTGATTACATCATTTTTTACTGTACAGCATTTAAAAATTGTTAGTTTCCCCGCGCAGGCGACACGTCTTTCTAAGAAAGCTCGTTATTTATTTAATTAACTGTAATAACTGATTGATTCAATTATACTGTGATGATTGCTGTATTTACATACAAAAAAAGAAGCCAAAAAGAGTTTATTCATCATATTTAGTTATTTCCAAACCTACTGTAGTAGCCAAAAATTATTTTCACTGGCACAAACATTTCAGTTTGTTTTTCCGCTCAATAAGAGGAATTTTTTTTGTAGTTTTTCCTCACTGAATTTCACATTCAAGTTTGACATAAATCAGCATCACCACTCAGGAAGCAAACAGGTAGATGATATAATACACAACTAGCAACAACGTGCCACAAAAATCGTTTGTTACCATAGCTAGACAATTTTGTAAAATAGCTTGTACAGTTGACAAACTAGTAGCTTTATTTCTTTTTTTTAACATTAGCTTGTTATATTATCTAGCTAGTTCATTGTTGTACATTTGAATTAGTTAGCTAGTAAGATTTTGTAAACTGGATGTTTAATTAGCTAGCTAGTAAAATTTTGCATATTAGCCTGTTGAAGAAACTAACAGGTTAAACTTTGAACATTACTTTGTGAAAGTAGCGAGTTAGATAAATCTTGGTTTTTGTTACTAATATGGCTTAAGAATTCATCTTAAGTGCATCAAAAATGCAGCTGAAAAGTGTTCACCTTACCATAAAGAGATCAAAAGTTTGAAATCTCAGTGATTCCAGAGCTGACCTTGTCAATCATCTGTGTGCTTGTGAATGCAGAAGAGGGTAGATAGCATTGTCATCTGAGTGTGCCACAACATATGAAGCTGTGTGAAATTATACAATTGTGGAGCTTCTTGTGGCTTCACAATTTCTCAGAGGAAGCACGTGTTAGCTGCTTTGTTTCCCTCGTGTTTTAGGATAGAGTGATGGGAAATGAGCAGATAATTAAAACTAGGGATAAAAGGAGAAAAAAACTAAACTACTGATCAGCAGGTTGTAAGAAACCTGGTGCCATCAAGCCTTTAACTCGACACAATCAGCATAAAAGCAACTTACTGTCAATGTAAATGGTATTCCCAAGGACACAAAAGGAGCAGGCTGGAATATTCGAACAAAAACAATCATGGCGATGGTGCGGACATACAGTAAAGAGATCGGTTCACTGCTGAGTGAGGATAATATAGATGGGCCTGATTATGGGTTTAGTGGGATTACTCTCGGTGGACCTGTTCAGCCGTCAAAGAGATTAGAAACCACAGGGGGTCTGACATGGGATTTGTGTGGAAGTCTGAGAGTGTGCGTGCGTGCGTGTGTGTGTGTGTGTGTGTGTATACTCGGTCAGTAGGGAAGAGGTTATCAGGCAAATCAGATCAACAGCGTTGAGAAACTTCAGTAATGATTCTCATTTCAGCTAATGGAGTAAATGCAGGCTACTGTACATCCAGGAGATTTGTTTATTTTCTTTAAAAGGCTGTAGGATGGTCATTGAAGCACTAAGTCAAATTGTTTAGTTTCTTGAGTTCTGAATCAGTTCTGAAATCACAACCTTTATGCTGAGGGGTAAAACACATTGAATAATTGAACTTGTTACTGTTATGGTCACATTATTTTAGAACATTTGTATTTTACTTAAATTTTATTAAATTTTATCTTATCTTATTAGCCTCCCATGTTAATAAAAATATACCTTTTAAAATGTGGTTGTTTTTTTTTTTTAAGTTAGCTCTAAGTTGTAAATGAGCTTGTGGATTAGTTTGTAAAATTAGGTAGCTAATAAGGTTTGTGGATTAGTTTGTTACTGTAGCTAGATAGTTACTTTGTGTAAATTAGCTTGTACAGTTGGCAAACTAGTAGTTTTTTATTTTAACATTAGCTTGTTAAATTATCTAGGTAGTTCATTGTTGTACATTTAAATAGTAAGCTGGTAGAATTTTGTGAACTGGATGTTCAATTATCTAGCTATAGTAGCTAGTCAAATTTAGCAAATTAGCCTGTTGAAGAAACAAGCAGGTTAAACTTTGAACATGGCTTTTTGAAAGTAGCAAGTTAGATAAATTTAGTTTTTGTTACTAATATGGCTTAAGAATTAATTCCAAATTCTAGATTCATATTGTAATGTATTAGCTATATTATCAAATATTTTTCCTGGTACTGTGCAGCTCAGAAACCTAACTTATCATGTACTGCATTTGTTTGTTTGTTTGTTTGTTTGTTTGTTTTTTACCAAGAACAAATCTTTACCTTTTACTCTTGAAATACTCTAGTTTAATTGTAGATACTTTGGAACTGTCAAATAGACATTTTTTGTTCCATGCTTCTACCTTTATTTATTTATTTATTTATTTATTTACAGTTTTCTTTAAGCACAGTTTTTCTGTGTTTTTTCTACACCTGGCTATACTGTACTTTGTAATCATGATGCTTGCTCACAGCTGATCTATCTTAAATGTTAGTTCTTCTTGCATAACTTATGTATTGAATCAATATGTCGCGAAGGCTAAATCTAATAAATGTATTTTTAAACTGCATTTATTTTACTAAAACAAATGCATTACATGAACTAGCCATTAGATGAAGTAATAGTGTGTGTGTGTGTGTGTGTGTGTGTGTGAAGCTGAAAAAAAAAAAAAAAACATGCAGTCTGTAGAGTGGATACAAAAGGGGCTAAATGCAATTATGCTTTGCTTTAATTTAATTATTTCATTACATCAAATTGAAAACATCAGGCAGTCTACATTAAATCTGCATTTTAAGCACTTTTCGTGGCCGAGTGTCGCATTTACTTCAGCGTGTATGAAAGTGTTCACATGAATGAGCGAGTATACAAGTAGAATGAGTGAACTACCTTTTGATAGCTGATTATAAATTCGCCAAACATGCATTGGGTGTTTTCATGCTTTCTGTTCGTTAACACCACATTAACACTCAGGAAGAGCGTATCACAGTCAAGTCTGGTGAGGGGTGTTTTTGTCATACTCTACTAGCCTACTTTTGCAGTTACAGTATACTGTATGTAATATTTTTGCCAGAATATGTTTTTCTGCTTGTTTTTTCTGAGCCTCCAGCAATTCCTAGTTATTATGGTACTTGGAACTGTTGACTCTTTCGCCTGTTTTACTGTAATCACACATTTGCATGGAAAAAGCAATATCCCAGTTTCTCTCTCGGACAAAAACGCACACTGTTAATGATGATAATTTATCCTAGACATTTATCTCTCTCTTTCATCCCTTTGTCTGCTGTGGTTAATTGTCAGCAGTGCAGCTGCTGCTGGAAAAACATGGAACGTTTTCCATTCAGCTGACGGGAAGGTCAGACCTGGTACCGTTGTCAGATTACTTTTTTCCAGTTTGAATGTATGAAAAGAATCGTCATACTGTATGTTACAGCGGTAATCCTCAGGATGTGGCATGGAAATAAATATCATGCTGCATTTGTACTTTACAAAGCCTGTCCATTCCTTCTATTATCCAGCCAATCATGAAGCAGTGGTAAAATCCATAAAGACATACAGGTACAGGTACAGTTGATGGTTGATGTTTACCTGAAAGATCAGGATAAACAGAAAATATCATGATATTGATGGCTTTAACTGTGGTATGGTAGTGCAGATTTTTTTGCTGATTATTTCAGAAACTGCTCATGAAAAGTCTCTATTGTTGAGGGTTGCATAAATCCTGAGAGTGGAAAAGCATAGCGTCCATGAGGAGAGAGTTCAGACTTGTTCAGTGAGGTATTTTACCTTACATTACTACACTTTACAACCGTGTTGAGCAGAAAAGCATGTTAAACATTGAGGTAAATTAGTTACATCAGCAGAAAACAGCAATTTAAGCATACAGTAAAGTAGCTAAGGACTCACCAATCTGGGCATTTGAATATTTTTGAGTGACATTTCAGCTCGTTATAGAATAATCAATCAGCTTTGAGACTGTGCTTTTATCCTAAACCTTCACCACCTTGGGTCATCACCTTCTTTAGGGCATTTTAATTCAATGCAAATTCATGCTAATGTGTTACAATTGACTACAGAGTAACATTTCGCCCCATGCTGTGAGTGTTCGGACCTTGGCATACTGGAATCAATTCACATTTCTGTTGACTTAACACCATTATATATATGTAGTAAGAATTGTTTTCTCAATAGGACACTGTATAATTTTCAGTCCCAGGAAATAGATACTGTAGATCGAGTTCAAGTTCAAAGGTCTATCATGTCATGTGAGAACTGGCCAAAAGGTACTAGTGCAATGCTAAGAAAGAATATAAATACATCCTATAAGTCACAAATAATAATATATTTTTTAAAGAGGCATAAACTAATAACATTACTAAGTGAAATGCAGTGCAACCTGGATGTGCAGTTGTATTTATCATTCTACTACAATCCAAACAACATATTCAAAATCAGATTCATCTATTTAAAAGAATGCGAAATACTACTGTACAGTACAGTAAGTATATAAAAATACTTTCTGGTATAAATGTGGTGTTTTTATTAACAGTATCCTTTTTAAATATTGTTAAGCACCAGATATGAAGCCTGATAATAAAAACAGGTATATACGGTACTGGTGCTAGAAGTAGGCAATAGTAGATCCTGCATAATACATGATGTGATAAAATATTAAAGCAACCGTTGAAAATTATAAATGCGAATTTAAATGTTTTATTGAGAGCTTTTATTGGTTAATGCAGGTCATTAAATCTATTTCTTCCAAGATCATGATGAAGATTCATAATTTAGGCATTTGGTATTTGTACTTGTAGAGCATTGGCTTAGCATTAAAAACTCTCGAGACAGCTGGCAAGTCTCACCCGTGAAATTAAAGCACTGATACAGTAGGTAAGATATTCATAAGTGGAATGATGGCTTCAATCAAAGTAGGTATGTGTGGTCCCATTGTGATCCCAATCCAATCGAGCATCCATGGGACGCCCCGGACAAACAAGTCTGATCCACAGAGGCCACACCTGACAATCCATAGCACCCAAAGGATCTGCTGCAAATGTCCTGGTGCCAGACACACAGCCGCAGAGGTCTTGTGGTGTCATTGTGTGTACAGTGTTTTGCTTGTAATGTTGTGGCTGATTGGTGTATATGAGGGATTCTCAAACTATTTGCTGAATCAGAATTTTAAGTGTAAACTAAGTTCCTCAGACCCTCCTCATTAAAGATCGATTTAATGAACATGGTTTTAAGATGTTTTTTTGTAGTCATAGAAATGTCAGTTTCGGAATTAGAACAGTGGCCTCCTAAATATTATAACTTTTTAATAATGTTGAGGTGTGATGAAATTTTTAAATATAAATCACCACCATCGAGTATACTTCAGGTTTGCACTTTCAGAACCGTACAGTAGTTATATTTTACACTAGCATCAACTACTGGAGGAAAATTTGTGACGCACAACAAGCAGCCATTGCACACTCCTCTCTATTTCCCCAGTGGTTGTTTATGGTGACGGCTCTTTCATGTCTTAACCTGCTGTGTGACTTTGGCGTGCCATCATCTCGCTGACGGTTCCTTCAGCTCCATATAGGGAGCCACATCACAGTCCTTTCTTCCCACAGCTAAAAGCGCTTGTTAGGCAGCTTTTGCTTTCACTCCATCCCAGGGGAGATTATTAGCACAGAACATCCCAAGATCGAGAAGCTTGACGTGCCTTGTTGGGAATGTCCGAAATGTCCTTGTGAGGAAGTGCACTGATGTTATGAAGGCTGCTTGAGATGCTGGAGAAGTATTTTGTGCTAAATGTGCTAAGAAAAAAAATGCATGTTCTTTATATTATTATTATTATTATTTATACCATATTGTACATTCTGGCTGGTGGGAAGGTGATTAGTTTTCTCTGGCTGTAGTGCCAAAGCAAATCATAGCATCCATGATGTGTAACAGCATGCAATTCTAAACAGATTTATTTTTAAATTAATAAATAAATGACCCTGAGATGTATTGGCTCCCCGTGCAGTGTGTACGCCACCTTGTGCCCAAAGTCTCCTGGGATAGACTCCAGGCCCCCCGCGACCCTGGACACAGGATAAGCGGTATAGAAAATAACTGAGTAAAGAAAAGATCAAAAAGGAGATCAAGTAAACTGTGAATGCAATTGTTTTAATAGTTAATTAAGTGTAAGTAAGAGGATAAACGTCCATGACATGAGAAAGAAGAGACAATTGTGAGAATCACAGCATGCAACATATAAAAAGCCTAGAAAAGAAACAAAAACCAAGAATTTACAGAAGGGAAATAAAGAAATGTCAAAGAGTAAGGTGGAAAATTTTCTTAATACATGACTTATATGTTTTATATTAAGATTTTACTATTGTTTTGTTGATCAAGGCTTTAGTGTCTTAAATATTAAACAGCTTGATAATTAAATACATTTTGATGTCATTCGCTATTTTTTTCTCCAGCAATGTTATTTTCCTTCCCCAGTTTATCTAATGCAAGATAAATCAGTTTCTTGTCCTCGCGCCGTTGGCAGTTTCGTTCTAACCGCGGTCCTGTTATCTTTTTCTCACCAACGTTAATACGCTGAAGGCTTCAGTCACACTCACTCCATCACTGTCGCTTCTCTATGGAATCGTAAGCGTGCTCATAATGGCTGGCCTCAGGTCATGGGTTCCCGTCCGCACTGACACCAGGGAGGAGTGCAAACAGTCTTAGAGCAAAGAGGAGACGGCCGTTTCTGTTACTCGGACGATATTTAACAGCGGGGATTGGGAGGCGGGTCACAGGGCAGCGTCCCAGGCTCAAAGGGGAAAGGTCAGAGAAGTGGAGGTGACTGGATTCATTTGCCATGATGAGGTTTTGTTGAGCTTGTTCAGATGAGACGAAAGTAGACATGTACAGTATATGGGGTCTACTGTTTTAGAAATTTTGTGTGTGTTTTTTTTTTTTTTAGGCTGGTGCGTTAATTGAATTCTGCATTCTTGTGTGTCGGCGTCTTTGTGCTGATTAGAGTGCTGGTATATCAGTGTGATTGCAGCTACTCCCTGGAGACACAACATGGCATCTGCACACACACACACACACACACACACACACACACACACCCCTCAACATTTCCATCTTGCTTTCAGTCACTTTCACAGCCACCACTCATCCATCTCCTCCTTTCCCCTCTGTCCCATAGGTTAGTGTGTGCATGTTTGTGTGTGTGTGTGTGTGAGAAAGAGAGCGAGCCTGAGCAAGATACATAAGCCGGATGATCGACTGACTGAGGAGAAGGAAGAACCACCAGACTCTTAACTCACCTTTGCTATACACTGAGGTTGCCTGCAAAAGGGCTGTTTGGTGAATAACTTCCCCATATTCTGTGTCCATCCATAAATACACACAGACACGCACATCAGAGTCATTGTTGTTAGCGCGTGCATCAATAACGGTTCACATTACAAGTAATAATAGAGTACGACTCGCTCTCTAGTCTCCTGTCGTGTACAGAGGCGACACGTGCGGCTTGGCTGTTACCGATGCCTTGTTCAGGGAAAGCGTGGCCAATCGGTTCAAATGGAGCACACCATTGTCATGGTAATCAGAGGTCAGGGGTCAGGACACTGCTTCTGTTTCAGGGCGGTTGAATTATGTTCAGTGTGAAGAATAGACGGCTTATAACGCACAAGTAACGCCCGCAAGTGTATATTAATGATCGCCGCATGAACTGTACGTGTTTTTTGTTAAAAAGTGGATTTGAATGAAGCTTATGTGAGAAATGCGGTGAAAGAAAAATGAAGGAAGTTGAGAACTTGAAAAATAAAGGCGAGGGTATATAGAGATGAAGGAAGAGTAAAGTGCCAGGAAGGCAAAACCAAAGTCATGTAAAGCGACTTACTGTAAGTGTGATGGAAAAGTGAAAATAAGGTGAGATAAGGAAAATGTATTGGAAAGAGTAAAGAATGAACAAGTGAGAAAAACAAGGGCAGGGGAGATCGGTGGTGAAGGTGTTGGACTGCAGTTTGGAAGGTCCCAGGTTCAAACCCCCAGCACCACCAAGTTGTCATTGTTGGGCCCTTAAGCACTATTGTGCCCTTAACCCTCAACTGCTTGGGTAACTAATGAGGGGGAAAAAACGTACTGTAAGTCACTCAGTTTGTAAAAAAGAACGAAAAATTGAAAGTGTTAGAAGGGAGCAAAAAGGAAGGAAGACTGAAAGAAGAAAAAAGAAAAGTGAACAATGACTGAAAATTTAATTAAATTGATGTGGGAGAAGAACAAAAAAATGTGAGGAAAGAATGAAAAGATGTATGAAAAGATTTCAAAGAAATTTGAAAGAAAGAAAAGAAACATACAGTATGAGAAATAAAATAAAAAAAGAGGAAGTAATGGTGGAAGTGGAAATGGAGGCAAAAAGAAAAGGCTGAAAGTAAAGAAATTGAGGGTAAAATAGGACAGGGGACAAGGGAAAAAATAAGAAAAGAAGGGAGGGGCAAAAAGAAGAAAGTAATAGGGCATGAACAAGGGAATATGAGAGAGAATTTAAAAAAGGAAAGGAAAAAAGAGTGACAGGCAAAGAAAAGGAAAACAAAAAAGGGGAAGAGAATGAGTGAGTAAACGAGGGCAGAAAATGCAATGTATAACAAGGAGAAGAAGGGGAACAAACGGCAGAAAAAAATAAATAAAAGGGCAAGGGTAAAAATGGATGAGCGAAAGACAAAGAAAGCGTGCGGCAGAGGAATAATGAGTAAAAATGAACAGGAGACACTGGAGACGGAATAAACAGGACAGAGCCACGCCCTCCCCCTGTGCTGTGCTGAGGACAGATGCAGATTTGGGGTTAATTACTGTCCTTATCTACAGACTCGTCCTCTCTGACACCCGTCCCTGTCTGATGATTAGCACACCAATTAGCCTCGTTAGATCTCACACCAGCCTCGTGCTAATGACTTAATGAGAATCACAACAAACAATAACACTGTCCAGACACTTTACTTACTCTCTGTCTCTCACTCACACACACACACACACACACACATATATACACAGGGTGCATGGAGGAACAGCGAGCTGGAGGTTTTTCAGCATGGCAGACTGCACTGAACTGTGTGTGTGTGTGTGTGTGTGTGTGTGTGTTTTGGGGTGGGTGGTGGTTGGGAGGGTAGCCTTTGGAACCAAACCATGTGTTCTTCAGCCCATTTCTCATCCTTCATAACACCCTTTTTAACACTCGTTCGTAGTGTTTGTCATCAAATAACAGATGTATCGTAGCTGGACATCCTTGACGCCGGTCCTGGCTCAGTGTTTAACACCGTCACTGATAACAGCCACTTGGACGCTTATCTAATGTTTATGTAGCATCACATCAACACAGACACGCTTCTCTCAGACGCCATCCCTCTCACTCTCTCTCTCTTTTTCTCACTCTTTATCTGTCGAGGGCTGCCGCTGCTGCGTATTGATTAGCTGATAAATATTTAAGGAGACATGGTGCCCCGTGAGAGGGGATTTAATGAACAGTCGGTGAGCATGAGGAGTCTTTGAGAGCCGCCATGTGCTCACACATTCGTTCAGACACACTGTGGTGGAGGAGGGGGGGAGCGGGACCTCGGCGAGGCCATTGTTGCACGGGCTAGCAGTTCTTCAGGGTTTGTTGTCATGGCAACAGATTTTTTTTTTTTGTGTGTGTTTGAGAAGGAGGCATGGATTACCAGATTGAGACAAAACAGCTAATATTGTAGTAATGTAATAGTGAAGCATGACTTGATGAATGTTGTTGATGACCTTTCGAGAAAACAACCAAAAGGTTTGTTAGAAATAAATCATCATTTGTACATTTTTTTTTTTTCCCCCACAACTGTATGTCAGACTACAACTATAGCCGGATTAAATTTTAACACTGTTTTCCCATGAGAAAACCATTGCACTGCTCTACTTCATCACTGTTTTTTTTTTTTTACCCATAACCCATTACAGTCATTAATTGTTGAAGTTTCATTGCTTTTACTTAAATATCATTCTGTAGCATAGTAATGTGTGTGTGTTTGGGTTTTTTCCAGGGCTCATTCCCAGGAAATCTGCAGCTGGTGTTGGTGTTGCGGCCCACCACCCTGTTCCAGCGCGCTCTCTCGGACGTCCTCTTTAGACTCAGCAAGGATGAGTTTAAAATGAAGGTGCCGGTGAGTGTTTACATTCTCTTCCCAACGAGACAGAACAAGAAATGCAGACTCAGCATTTGTACTGTTTGTGTACGAGTCTGTCAGGGATTTATTTAATACAGTCACATATGACAGGAATAAATTAATACATTTCTACATGCTTTGGTTTAATGGTGGCAGTGTTATTATATATTATACAAACCGGATTCCAAAAAAGTTGGGACACTAAACAAATTGTGAATAAAAACTGAATGCAATGATGTGGAGATG
>JAQQZT010000010.1:10103477-10121696 GCA_030068275.1 Clarias platycephalus
CACACACACACACACACACACACACACACACACACACACACACACACACACACACACACACACACACACAAAAGCACATACACACACACACACATGATGCAAGTCTGTTAAATGCACTTTAAGCCTTACCGGCATTCCTGTTGCTTTTATTCTATAGATTAAGAACACATTAGAAATGAGACTGTAGGTTGTTTTTGAAAAAAACAAAACAATAATATGTATCTTTATGTAGCATACCTGTATATAGTTGTGTACAGTATATTTAAACTTCTTTGGAAAACAATAAAACCGACTAACACTGCTGCTTCTGTTCATTCTTAAATGTTCCAGCTGATTTTGGTCATCACTTCAGATGTAATATTTACCCTTGCATTAAAAAAAATATATAAATTGTGTTAATTTAAAAAAAAAAACCTCTTAGATTTTTTTTTTTTTCAATAAGAACAAATTTTTAGCCTATCATCATTTGATATACAGTATACTTTATGTAGACTGGATGCAATTAGACATTTAGTTATTTAAAGCTTTTAACGATAAATATTTTAAATATGTTTAACAAAACAGTTTGCTTACTATTAATTATAAGTGTTTATATGTAAGCAAATCAGTGTTCAGCGATCCAATGATTAATCCTGATCAGCCCAACTAATCCCGATAAGAGGATTATGTTATAATTGTGACAGGTCTAGTAGCCGCACTTACAGACTGAGACTGATTGAACTCATGATGTATTTCAGCATTTGGAGTCGATCATTATATGAAGTAATGCAGAACTAATGTGAAAATTCTGGAGCAGTTGAAAGAAATTATGATCATTGAGTTTGCCTAAATTGAATAAAATTAATTCATAAAATATAACCCCTGCAGATTTTAACAGTTTATTTACAGTAACTCTCTCTCTCTGTCTTTTGGCAGGAGGTGCTGGACCGGGCTCTGGCATTGGCCGCTGAAGGAGACACACTGATCGAGAACTCCCACTATGCCATAGACTCCATCATGCCCAAATGCTCAGAGCTCAGGGCCGTGTGCGAGGAGGTGGGAGCTGTCCTGAACGACAAAAAAACCCACCTGCTCAAAGCCATGGAGCTCCACTCCACCCTAGAGAAGGTAGGGCTCCATCTAAAGAAGTACTCTGGCATTTTTCAACCCTAAAGGTCAGGAATTTGAACATGTCTCACTGGACTAACGTTTGTATGATAGACTTGCTCATGATAGCAGTCTAAGGCCAGCTGTTGAATAAATACATATTGTAAATATGTAATTAATGTTTGATTGTCTGCCTATGTAAAAAATGTCATAAATACAGCTCTGTAGTGATGACTGTTTTATACACATTTCAACACGCATACAGTAGATATAACTGAATATACAGTAAATAAGTCAGCATATTTAGTGAATCTAAAGTAAATGAATACACATACAGAAAGGGGTAAGAGGCATACTATTCTTTTTTTTATATTCAAAAGGCAGGAAAGTTGTGCAGTTCAAGGTTTTCTTTTAATTATGGATGTACAGTATCCATGACTACTGTAGTTATTGCCTGGTTAGTAGCATAGTGCTTTAAATAAGGCAACTAGTTTGGTTATTGTGGGAAATAGAACCAAATATTTTGTACGTTTGTAATCAAAAACAGCCTTAGAAATATTTTATTTGGGGCGGCTCATAAAGTTCAGCGATGCAGCTGAGGTTGAGGAACTGTCAGTCAGAAATCACATATCATACTTACAGTGCAGCCATTTCTACCCTTATTCAGTTTTTTTCCAGTGTTTAGATACAGATGTGGAAATGTTCAATTCCGGTACACCTTAGTCTCATGTCTTATTGGACAATATGTAAGATTAAAAAAAAATATTTTTTTTTTCTTTAAATCACAGACGGAATAACTATTCATGGAAATATTCTACATAATTTAACAGCTGCCCTTCCATAATAAGTTTCTCATAACCATGTTCTTTTATTGTTTTTCGGGAATGTTTGTTTTTTCATTACAGGAAACGTACTGCTCTTTATGTCTGTGATAATCGTACAGGTTCAGTAAATGGAAATGTGGTTGAAAAACACAGAAGTATTCCTTTAAACAGGATGTCATCATGTCTTTGTACATGTCAATATGTAAATAAATAACTCTTGTCATCTCGTCACAGTTTCCATAGCTAAGGTTCCATCATTAGTTTTTAATATGTTTCTCTTTCTCTCTTTTCACTCCACCAGGCTACCAGATGGTGCGATGATGGAATTTACCTTCTAGCATGCCAGCCTGTTGACAAGTGTCAGTCACAGGACGGGGCAGAGGCAGCGCTGCGGGAGATCGAGCGTTACCTGGATACAGCCAATCAGCACAAGCTAATAGACTTAACTGGCATCTGGAGGGAGTACGACTCGGTGCTGACGGCAGATTTTCGAGTAAGCGGCTCAAACCAGTTGTCAGACCTCCATACCACTCTATTGTTTATCACATGAATCTGTGAAGCTTTACATCTGCGGCTATTTTATTTATTCATATTCATCCATATTAAGTTAGATATAATATTTGGTGGTAAAAATTTGTACCAGAAGATTAGAAAAAACTAAACACAACAAGGATGGTGTTAGCAACCTGTTTGCTCTGATGGTTCATGTTACAGGATCAGGTGGAGAAAGTCTTCCAGAAGCAGCTCTCTATGGATGATATGTTTGAGAAAAGAAGAGTTAGCCTGAAGAAATTAGCAGCTAAGCAGACACGGCCCGTCCAACCGGTTGCCCCTCGACCCGAAGCCATCATCAAATCACCCATGTCGTCGCCCGGTGCGTTGCCTTATCAACTCCCGTTCATCTTTTTTTCAGCCCCCTTTTTTTTTTTTCTTTTAAAGATTTCTATTTTATTTAACAACGTGAAGTCTCAACTTGTATGGTGCACAGTCAAGTCAAGGATTGTTATTATTATTTGTGTGAGACATTCTGATGGTTCCATGCATCTGTGGTGTATCGCTTTCCATCTAGTGGTGTATTGTGAAATATGGATTCTAGCGAGTGTATTTAGGGTTTCTTTGATGTTTCCAACACACATCATAAAAGTATGATGAGAGCACAAGGAATTAAATTATCATTTAGCTTTGATCCTGTATATGGATTCACAAATCCACGCTTTTTAGAAATTAAAAGCAATTTGTGGAAGTATTCTTTATTTTAATCACATTTCCGCAGGCCTCATCAATTTTATTTCCCTGATGTTTTTGCATGTTCTTTATTGATTTCTTTTCCTTCATGCAGCACATAAAGAGGGGACTTTATCATCATCCGACATTATCAACAGCCACAAAGTAAGTCCAGAAGCAAGGTCATGGGTTATGGTTTATAGGACTTCCCACAAACTTCTCTCTCTCTGCTTCTCCAGGGGGATAAACTCCTGCATAATGGAAGGTGTCTCTCAGAAGAGGAGGAGAGCCTCGCTGTGCTTAGGAGGTCAGTGAAGGACAGGAGTCACAGACTTTGTTTAAAACTAATCACCAGGGTCATAGTGACCCAGTGATGCCACATACTCCATTGTGTTGATTGGGTTAAAAAAAAAAATCCACTCCAGAATTATCACCTTGCAGGGGTGTTACGGAGAATTGTCTTTAAAGACGAGTCAAAAATTATCTGCACTCTGGCTGTAGAATTGATTTGAATTAACTTTTAAAAAGGATGAATTCAAAATTTTTCAACATAATCTCATTGCTTATAATACACTTTGTCCATCTGTCAACAAGCTCATGAAGAAATGTTTTAGGCTGGGCTGCGTGCACCGCTGTCTTTACTTCTTTATCAGAAGTGAATCTTCGTCCTTGTAGGGCTGCTTTCAGGGGACCAAACAGGTGATTGTCCAATGGAGCAAGTTCAGGACTATACAGAGGATGGTTTAACACCTCAAAACCGAGGTTTTTGCAGAGTGTCGACAGTGCGTGCAGAGTTTAGGCTCTAACGAGGGCTGTTGATTGTTAAACCTTATGTAAAGTATGAACCTTAAACCTTATAGAGTTCCTTATATAAGCTTTAGAATACCAGAAAACTGTAAGCATCAAATTTCCAGCTGATGGTTGACTTTTTAACTGTTTTTTGGTCGGTGATCGAGGATGTTTCCTTTCCATACTCTGCTGTTTACTCTCAGGCTCGTAGGTAGTGATGAATCCATGTCTCGAATCAATGGTTCTCTTTAAGAAACTCTCATGGGCTTCCGTTTGTGTTCGCACCGCAGTGACAAATGAACTGATGTAGTTCAGTAGCTCTGAATGGAAAGAGCGGGCAACAATTTTAATATAACTGAAGTGCGGATAATTTTTGACTAACCCCTGTGTAGACCAGGCGAGTCAACCCACATTTCCTAATATTTATAGGAAATAAGTATTATGTGGAATAAGTTCAGTGTAATAAGGTGTGTTTGCGTCCTATTTTTAAAAAAAGTGTTACATACTGTATTTTAATAAACTATTAGTTTGTATTCTGTCTGGAGAGAAAACGGCTAAACGTAATAGCGTCCCTATGTGACGCCGTTGCCATGGCAGCGACGCTCTACGACGCTGTACACGTCATTGGGGTCTTAAAAAAAAAAAAAAAAAAAAAAAGAATTTAACGGAGAACACTTCAACACTTCAGGAAGTGTTGAGTGATGGAACATCCCGTCCCGAGCGCAGTGACGATGTCGCGAGCGAAATATCCTCTGAAATGGTCAGTGTCTCCCTCTAGCGACCACACATTTTTAAGACTGCTGTGTGATTTGATTGTGCTGTTCACATGTCGCCCCTTTTTAAATTATTATTATTTATAATGTGGCTTTTTTTAAACAGCGAAATGAAAATCTCCGACCTTTTGCAGGCGGTGCAGGTGTTTCGATTATTTAATCAGTTTATTCAGGCATTAAAACAAATACATTTCGATTATTTATTTTGTTTAGGCATGAAAAATCAATGAAGGTTTTTCTCTTCTGGTTAAAATTACTAAGTTAAGTTCACAATTCGCTGTGTCATTACTTTTGCACCAACATGGACGGATTTTAAACATTTCTGACGCGAATGTGAGTTGTTTTGGTTTAAAAAAAATATTCAGACTATACAACAATTTCAAATTTACACAATAAATAAGAATAATATTCATATATATAAATAATTATATATATATAAATAATTATATATATATTTGTATGTATGTATAAAAAAAATTGAGAATTTTGTACATCCTGTACTTTGACAAGTACTTTATTGAGGTGCTGGGATCACGTGACCTGAGACCTCAGTATAACGGCCATCATGGCGGACACAGGGGCACAGACTCGCACAGAAAAAAGAAAAAAAATACCCAGCCGCAAGCTTTTTACAGAATCTGCCAAGAAAAATCTTCACTCGTTTGGGTTGAGACCTTATCACGTGACCTCCTCGTCTGCCAAAGATGGGCGTGTTCACCGGATCGGCCTTGTTTGTGTTCAATTATTTCAACGTTCATACAACACATTTTATTTGCTATAGTGATTTTATTTTCTTTTTTTCTTTTTATCTTAATATACATTTTTGCACATCAAGTTATTTGATTATCAGCCCTCGTTCCAGACCTTTGACCTTGAATTGTTAAATTAAATGTCGGTCTTTGGATATTAAGTCTGCGAACCCCTCATACAGTACAGTATATACAGTACCGGTCAGAAGTTTAGACACCATCTAATTTAATGTTTTTTGTTTTGTGATTTATTTTCTCCGTTCTAGAACAATACTGGATTTTATTAAAACTATGAAATGTACTTCGGAAAAATTCCAACCTTTTGCAGGAGGACATTTACTTTATAGTGTCATGATGTGTTGTCCTTTAAGGTCCATTTATTTAATCGGTTTATTCAGGCATTAAAACAAATACACTTTCATCATATAGTTTGTTTAGGCATCAAAATCAGTCAAGGTTTTTCTCTTGTAGTTAAGATTTCTTCTAAAACTACACTTTACACTTGTAAACGTATTAATGTTGAAGCAGACAAACAGTGCCATTTATTTTGCACCAGCTTGGAGATATTTTGAATCTTTCTCACAATTAAATATAAATTGTTTAAGGATCTGATTGAAGTTAAACAGTCACGTTTTTTCCCCACGGGGTTTGAATGTATGTTGTTTCAAATTGCCTTAAATGTGAATGTTCATTGCTTGTTTGTTATATGCAAGTTATTTGATTATCACCGCTCGTTCCAGACTTTTGACCTTGAATAGAAATTTGAATGTTTAGTTGAATAGAATTTAGGTTATAGAATTAAGAACCCCTGATCTATACAGTACTGTAACAGTCAAAGGTTTGGACACACCATCTAATCCAGTGTTTGTTTGTTTTTTGTGATTTATTTTCTATATTCTAAAACAATACCAGAGATTTCAAAACTATGAATTGATATGGCATTTGGTAATTAAGTTACAACAACAGAAACAACAACATTCAGTTGTTATTTTAAGCCATGAATGTCAGCTGTTATGGAACAGTTCTTACAAGAACAGTATTGTCAAGTGCATTTGCAAAACCCATCAAGCACCACGCTGAAATTGGATCTCATAAAGACCATCATAGGAAAGCAAGATCATAACTTCATTTTTCAAGATCAAAGTTCATTTAGAGTTAACAGCCTCAGAAATCACCAAATAACAAACAACACCTCAGTCAATACCAACTGTTCAACAGAGATTATTACATATTGTGGATTCTTTCAGCATTGTTTTACAATGTAGAAAGAAATAAAAATCAGGACAGATCATGGAATTCAATGTCGAAACTTGTCACTGGTGGTGTATAAGAACAAGTTGTGTTTATATGTGACTTCAATGATCACTCATGATCCTCTAAAATAACTGAACCAGTGATGTATTAAACGTGACAAACCTTGTTATGGACACATGATGAATATGTGATATTGTTGGTGTTGTGTGTCTACAGGCATGTGATGAATGAGCTGTTGGAGACGGAGAGAGCTTATGTAGAGGAGCTGCTGTGTGTACTGCAGGTAAGTGCATCTCACTTATATGTTAACCCATGTCCAATTTGACAGTTGAAGAAAATGACAACATTGATGTAGATTATAATGGTCATGCATATATATGTATATATTTGTGTGTGTGTGTGTTCTAGGGTTATGCTGATGAGATGGACAACCCCAGCATGGCACACCTCATCCCTGTCACACTACAAAACAAAAAGGACATTCTGTTCGGCAACATGGCCGAGATCTACCACTTCCACAACAAGTCAGGATTCATCTTTACATCTCGTTCCTGTTCTTATTTTTTTGGTTTGATTTGTAATACTCATGCTCGTGTTATTTGTTCCAGAACATTCCTCCGCGAGCTAGAGGCGTACACAGACTGCCCTGAACTCGTGGGCCGGTGCTTTTTAGAAAGGGTAGGTTTGTTAGAAATGGATAGAAATAAAATGTACAGCATACACACACACACACACACACACTGTAGTTTAACAGTATTATTAAAACACAATTTTAATAAGCGCATATTAAATCAGTAAACAAATCTCTTAACTGTTTCTCTTCTTCCCGCTCCAGATGACAGACCTGCAGATTTACGAGAAGTACTGTCAAAATAAGCCACGCTCCGAGTCGCTATGGCGACAGTTCTCCGACTGCGCCTTTTTTCAGGTAGCTCTTGTGATTTTGTTACCTGCTGAAGCACACACAATCTTGTGTTTGCTCTGGGCATACTGTATGTCGTGTATGCATGTTTGAGTTGCCACAGTGAATTCAGAGATTTTATTTTACCAGGATTAAATTTTATTGGAAAAGCGTTTGGAATAGTACCTTAACACACCCTAGAAAATGATTGTACTGAAAGGCCTGGAACATAATGCTGTTTAATAAATCGTAATTTCTCATCATAAACTAAATTTTTTTTTTTAATGTATTTGGGGTTTAAAAAACCTTCATGTAACATAAATGGAGTCCTAGACTTAAAAAGTTTCTCCAGATTTAAGCATGCGTGTTCACACTATCATAAGTTACTTTGAATTGTTTTTTTTATATTTGGAACTTAAAGACACTGTAGTGGCTTTAAAACTCTTGTAGAAAGTCTTTTTGGTTACCATGTTTGGTTGTAACAGAGGGTTTATAAGCTTGACATTAAAGCTACATACACATAGTTCCTACGTATCCTGTCAGGTTCACATACTGTATACTGTAATCAGTTCAGATTATCTTTAATCATAAGACTCGTACATTTAAAACGGGTGTGGTAAAGACGAGAAAACACCAAATTAAGTTTGGGGAAATAAAGTAATAAATTGTGCATGCCTGTTACAGTAAGCACTGGGTGTGTCTCTTCAGGGAAGGTGTGCAGAATTTATGATTGTGATAGACTTGTGAACATGATTGTGTGTGGAATGAAGGGAGGGGGGGTTGTGGGAGGATTTCTAGGAATAGTGTCATAATTGAGGTGTGTGTGTGTGATAGGAGTGTCAGAAGAAACTAGAGCACAAGCTGGGCTTGGATTCGTACCTGTTGAAACCTGTACAGCGCATCACCAAATACCAGCTCCTCCTCAAGGTACAATCTTGACAACATGCACGTCACACCTTGCTCTTACTGTAGTAGTGCAGGTCCATAGATATATGACATGGATATGACATTTGCTGTCAGTTTAGTTCTCATTATAAATGTAGTCTTTTTGATGCTTATATATTACAACATCAAAGTGATTTAAAAAAAAAAAAATTATGCATGATTTTTATGAATTTTACATTTAAGACAAGTGATTTATTTAATCATTGAATTTTTAACTATTCAGTTTTTCATGGAACTGTTTTAAGATCAGAGCATTAAAAAGTATTTCATAAAGGCACACTACACATTGTTCAACATCTATAACTTTACCAACGAACTACTGTATTCTTGCGTGTGTGTAGGAGTTATTAAAGTACAGTAAAGGTTGCGAAGGCTCAGAGGACCTGCAGGAGGCGCTTTCGTCCATCCTCGGCATCCTCAAAGCCGTCAACGACTCCATGCACCTCATCGCCATTACAGGATACGAGGTACAGGAGCCCAAGAGGGCCATTTCTATTCACACAAATAAAGTCACAGATAAAGTTTGTGCTGAATCTAATTTCCATAGATGTAGATATAAAACACAAATTCTGTTACAAATATCTGGTATAAATATATAATATTTGGTAATTAACAATATGATTTGGATTATAAGTGTAATTATGGTGCTAAATACATTTAATCATTATTAAGATGTATCAAACTAATATGCAAATTATGACATCCAGATGTTTCTTGAAATAGCTGGATGTATATAACAATTTAGAAAATTGTAATCGTCTGGATATATTTGGACATCACTAAGGAATCTAATAAACCTTTCTGACTTGTTGTAATCAGGGGAACCTGAATGAGCTGGGCAGGCTTATGATGCAGGGCTCCTTCAGCATGTGGACCGAGCACAAGAAAGGTCACGCCAAGGTCAAGGACCTGGCACGCTTCAAGCCGATGCAGCGGCACCTGTTCCTGCACGAGAAAGCGATGCTGTTCTGTAAGAGACGCGAGGAGAACGGCGAGGGTTACGAGAAGGCGCCTTCTTACAGCTTCAAGCACTTGCTCAATGTAAGACTTCGCAATAAATTATATATCAGCCATCTTCACATTGTATATATTTCTTAAAAAGCTAACATGTTATATTATTATTATTATTATTATTATTAGCAACATTATATTGTATTAATGAGAATTATCTCTGTAAAATTTCCCATTTATTTCATTCCATCAGTGTGTTTAAATCACAAAGTATATATAAAATCCATACTACAAATATGACTTCTAGAATAACAAAGATATGACTTCTTTCCCAGTTCAGTAAAAATACAGCGCACACACACACACACACAAGTAACTAAGCAACACTTTATTCAGTCAGTTAAAAATAAATCACATACGATCTCTGACTGAGCAAGCATTTACAGTTTCACTTCCATCTGTCCTCTGCAACCCAGCACAAGATCTGTCATGTAATTATTACTTACTTCTAGTGCACATTTCTTGATTCTGAAAGAAAGAAATAATATTTCTATTTCTTACGTCCTTCAGATGAGTGTTGTGGGCATCACGGAGAATGTAAAAGGAGACAGTAAGAAGTTTGAGATCTGGTGCAACTCACGAGAAGAAGTCTACATCGTCCAGGTCAGCGCTCATAACAACAAGCGTATAGTGAATAAATAAACACACCGAAACTTAGCATGTTAATCCATGATCAAAAATAATAGTTTTTTTTTTTTGTTTTGTTTTTGTCTTATTTTCTTCAGGCACCAACTGCAGAGATAAAAATGGCGTGGGTGAACGAGATCCGGAAAGTTCTGACCGGACAGCTAAAAGCCTGCAGAGGTGAGGGAGAGAAAATCTAGTGTAGAGGAAAATTCTCCATCTGGTTTTAAAGATTGTAGTTTTGTATAGACGTGGTATCCCTCAGCCCAGACAGATGTGTACTGATGTGCCCATATATCCTTATGACCTGCACAATATTGATCTTATAAAGACAATTCGGTGTAAAATGCTAAAGGAGGCCAAATAACACACAACAAAGAGCTTTCAACAATAATATTACCAAGCACCAGTTTGGACGCCTCGTTCACTCAACATTATAATTCTGTTAACGGAAAGCTTTCTGCTTAATTTGTGCCTGTTAATTGCATTAAGTGTTGGTCACCAACCCCGCTGAGAAAAATAAATAAAACAAATCTGTTGATGGAACTGCTGTATAAAAGCAATATTACATTCTAAGTCATGCTGTTGTAATCAATATCAGCACTTTGATATCCTTAGCACCCCCGGTGGTGTGTGATACTGCTTAATCATTGCAGTAATGGTAACGAACTGACTGAGTAATGGTAATGACGGTGTCGTTATGAACCACAGAAGCGATTCAGCAGAAGACGTCCGAGCAGCTTTCTCCAGTACCCAACTCCAACAATGGCGTGATCAGCCTGAGCCCCTTTAAAACCAGCCAGAAGAGTCAGAAGAAAGGAGAGTCTATACTCCCGGAGCTCAGCTTGGCGCCTGCAATAAGAAACTCTGACAAGGTCAAAGGTAAGCTTGATGAGACGTTTTTTTTTTTATTATTATTTGATCGTAACAATCCAATATGACAATTGTCTTCATGATATATATTATGGTAGAGGAACATAAGCGAGATTTGTGAAAATAGAAAATGACATCCACACTTGCAGGATCGGTGTGATCATCACCAAAACCTTGAATGCTTCTTTGCTTTTTCTCTGAATTTTCTTGACCTGCTAATCCTTTTTTCTACTCTGGTCTTTTATTGCATTCACCTGATGCCCTTCTTTCTTCTTTGCTGCATCCCTTCGTGCTCGATAGAGGACACAGTAACCAGTCCCACCACTGACAGGGCCACGGTGGCTAAAAAGCGTTTTACACTGCAGGGCTTCAGCAACCTCAAGAGTCAGAAAGGTATTCCAGGATTCCCAGGTCTTCCTCACCAAGGAAAACCTCGGACAAAGATTGGCTCACATTGACATGCTTTATGTACTTGTCGAGTAACTGACCGTTGATATTATATATTTTTTTTTTTGATTAGCAGAGTTGCTAACAACGGCTGGTGCTAAAAGCCTTACATTACCCATGGTTACTGCGTTGTGTTCACCAGGTACAATGCCGTTATGAACATTAGGTGTTTGTCATCATGGATTATTCCAAGTACAGTGAAGGGAAATAAGTGTCTTGGTTAATGTAATGTTTATTGTACATCCAGTGCGTACGATTAGTTTGATTTGACATGTAAGATATAATGCATAATATCTGTTGTTTTTGTATTTGCAAACAAATGGTTTCTCAGCAACATTATTAATGACTCGAATAGAAACAAGCTACGAATTCATACACTCATAGAAAGAATGTGTTTCAGGACAATTTGTCCAATAAAACAGTTGGAAAATTCATGGAATCACAACAATCTTAGACTATTGATATGAAGCTAAGCTAAGCAGTCGTTAGAAAAGAGTTACAGAACGGACAAAGCAGCAGGAACAAATGCTGTATGTAAAGCATATTTCATATATCTTACTATAGATGTCTTCATGCTAATAACCGCTTTTATTGTCACAACATTGCTTCACAACACAGCATCCTGTCGAGCTAATTTGAAGTTGATACAGGAACTGAAAGTATATCAAATAACAAAAAAAGTACAAGAATGCTTATTCCCTTCACTGTTTACCGTATGTAGATTAGTATCCGTGTTCCATTGAACTTAGCATGCGTTTTGAGCTTTTTTTTTTTATGAACACTGTAATATACAAGTGCATCTAAAAAAAAAATCTAATATTGTGGAAGTGTTTTTTTTTTTTTTTTTTTTTTTTCTTAATTTAATTCAAAAATTAAATCACAAAATATTAGCATATCTCATTGAGTTTGAGTAAATTACTATTCACTCGCTCGAACAGAACTGCATAGCAAGTCTATAGTGTAGTGTCAAGACGAGGATGAGTTACTATACCTGAGCCAGGAGCTACAGAACGGCTTTTGGCTGCGATCAAAGCGACCTGGTCTTGGGTAAGACTAAGACCTCCCCGGTGCCTCAGGCTGATCGCCGCATTGATGCAGTAATTGGTGCTAAAGGAGTCCTGAACAAGTGCATAAATTAATATACTTTTGAGAAGTTGGTCATTTCTATATTGTAAATTCTTTTTATTGATCTTAGGAAATATTCTAATATTTTGAAATACTGGGATTACAACTGTAAACTGTAATCCTAGAAATGAAAACACACAAAAAGGGTTGAAATATTGCACTTGATGTGTAATGAATCTAGAAAATATGAGGGAGAGAAATAGAGAGCGAGTGAGTGAGGAAACTTTTCCTGTGATATTCTACTTTTTTTCGAGATGCACTTTAATTAGGCAATCTAATCCATATTAGGAAGAGTAGAATCCATATCTAGCGATGTCCATAGAGTCGTCTCCTGTTACTTGTGTATGATTGTACAGGTTTTCTGCCTATTAGTGCCAATTTCTTAATATTTCAAAGAGTGCTCTGTGTTGCTTTAGTTCTCATTTTCTGTTTTTTTTCCTCTCCTTCCTCCCTGCACTGTTTTCTCCTTTATCTTTTGCTCTATTTTACTCTTTCGCTGCCTGGCTGTCAGGATATCCCCCTAGTCCTGACCACAAAACTAAGCGGCATGAGATTAAGAGTGATCCCACGCCGTTTGGCTTTAAAGGTACACTGGTACTACACTAGTCCATTACTGCACAGTACGTCCCACAAAGTCCACCCATTGGTCATTCATTGGTCATTGTTTAGAAACATCAGACAGAGGCGCCACCACCATCCACCATGATGTCCATGTATTGTGTATTTTCCATGTTTGACTTTTTAGGATTTTATTCATTTATTTTAAGGTAATAGCCATCTCTAGTTATATCTGTGTGCTCACTATATAGTACAAGTCAAAACTAGTCTAAATTAGTGAGTCTTGTTGGAAAAAACATACAGTATAACACTACATTTGAAATGTTTTTTTTTTTTTTTTTTTTTAAACCTTCAGATTTATAAAGACTTAAAGTACATCTGTCTAGTACTCAGTAAAATGTAATTGAGTCTGCTCTACTCTTCAGTATATAAAGGAAATGAAACCAAATAAATTTCTTAATAAGTCAATAAAGTGAATTTACGCCAAGCTTTGGTTGCTGTCAGTCAAAGTTGGCTTTAAACGAGAAGGCTCTGATTGGTTGCCTCTCCCTCGGACACAGGTCCTCCCATCACCCTCAGCCGGGCCAAATGGCTGAGCACCTCTAGCCTCGTACAAGCTAAGCGCAGAGGTAAAGCTAGCTGCCTGGTGTGGGGTGAACTCTGACCTTTCACTACTGTCTTATTTTCTTTTTAAAAAATAAATAAAAATCATCACTAAGACACAGGCGGGGTTTACCATTTTAGAGGGATATTTCACCTTTTTACACTTGTGCACTGGTTATGATTTTTCCATGAAATACAAACAAAAAAATGTATACACATGTCAGGAAAAGAAAAATGGTATTATGTATATTATATTAATATAATATTAAGAATAGCATCAGTATACTGTATACAGTATCAATATGTAACTATCCATTCAGCCATCCATCTAGGAACCTCTATAGTCCAACCAGGCTTATGGTGACCATTGTATTTATTCCCATTTTGTACGACCGTGGTAGGACCTCCGGTCAACATTCTCACACACACACACACACATTCACACACTACGGGCAATTTGGAAACGCCAGTTAGCCTAATCTGCATGCCTTTGGATTGTGGGAGGAAACCGGAAAATGCAGAGGAAACCCACCATGCACACACAGTTTTTCTTTTCCTGACGTGTGTATACATTTTTTTTTTGGCTGACTCTGTATTTCTTGAAGTGACTAAATACACTAAATGTTACTGTTTATGATTTAGGTCTATACAATTGTGAAGAGAAATCATGCATGACTTGAGGGAACAATAGCACCGCTAGACATTAGAGACATCGCTCTCATTCTGGTGTTACAAATCTAGTGGTGCTGTATGAGGAGCAAAATACTGAGTGTGTTTACATGCACATTATGATCTCATTTTAATGATCTGAATCCTCATGTATCCCCTGTTCTAACTCAAGTTTTGTATAAATCTGATATTTAATCAGACAGAAAATAAGCCTAGCTTGTCTCCAGATTTCAGAAACAAGCCACTTAATGGTACTTTAGGCCATGTCTTTCTGATTCTGTGGATTTACAGGAGGGTTTATGTCGAGAGAAATCTGATCACTGACTGACTCGTGAACTTGATCAGATTATTTCAGTGCTTGTAAACATGTTAAATTGTTTCCGGAAAATCTTTCAGTCCTCAGATTATTTTGAACTCATGCATATTTACTTGAAGTGGGTTTTTAGAACAATTAATGTAAAAGTTGATTGTTTATTGGTCTAGGTTCAGTCTTATAGAGAAAATGATTTAATGATGATGCTAAATGCACTAACAGTGAGTTAAATCCTGCATATTATAAGAGGAGGTTTAGTATGTGTAGCATCTGGTGCTGCTTTTCTTAAACATATTCTAATAAAATTAAGATTTTCTTAGTTTTTTTTTTTATTTTTTTTTTATCCATTCCAGACATATCTTTTTTTTCTTTGAGTATAAATGTATTATAGGATTATTCAATGTGTAAATTTTAATAGATTGTTCTCATGTTTAGCTTTTGTAAAAAAAAATACCACAGGAATCACAAACGGTGTTTTTTATTTCTGTGTTTCTTCCTGTTCCTCCTCCTTTTTTCCTCACCATGATCTTTCCATCTCGTTACACAGTTAATTCAGAGTAGCTGAAATGCCGGGTCAGTCATCTGATATTAATTCATTCATCCTTCCTCCTTTCATACAGGGTTCAGTAAGGTCTCTCTCTCCATGGACGCTTCGGAAGAGAACGACGGGTACTCCAGTGCAGAGGACCCCCTGAACTCTGACCCTGAGGATGAGGGGAAGAAACTGGTAGGTCTTAATCTAATCTTTAAATTATATCTCATATGTGGGTCATCGAACATTGTAATAATGTAGATCAAAATGAGTTACTATAGATGTTAACCCTTTTTCCATCAATTTGATGGATAAATTGTATAAGGGGTGTTGAAGGCGAACCAGGATTGCGGTTAAAATTTTTTCCTGAATGAAGGCCTAAAACCGAAGACTTCAAGCACAGTATGGCGATAAGACTATAAGCTGTTAGGGCCATTGGAGGAGTTCCTGGGAGGCCAGCATTTTAGACATAAAGCAGGCAGTTCGATCATGTCTCTGACGTACTGAGAAAACTTTCTACCTTAATGGTATCCAAGCACTAGTGAAACGCTGGGGTGAGTGCATTAGTGTAACAGGGGATTATACAGTATAGAGGAATAAAGCGAGTTTTACTCCTATAACTGTGTTGTGTTATTCTGCACAATCAAGAGTCCCGGTTTGACTTGAACACCCTTTTTAATGGTAATATCAATCAGCTACTTTGCATATAACATACACAATCATTTTGTGTGTGTGTGTCTAGTCTCCTGGCAAGTACATTGTGGTAGGCGACTACGATAAGGGAACCCAGGACCTGACAGTAAAGAGTGGAGACATGGTGCAGCTGGTCCGAGAGAGCAATGACGGCCAGTGGTGAGATGTTCTTCTTCTGTCTTTAAACGCTATTTGAGAAAAAAAAAATTTAATATAAGTTTGAAATTGTTATGGAGGTTACAGTATTTTGCTAAAAGTATGTTAATGTCTCTATTAAGAACGAATAAATCCAGAATGTTCAGTATACAGTATATTTACTCTGGGGTAGATGTGTCTTAAATCAAGAGACGTCTAAATATTTGAACTGAGCAAATCCTAAAGCTGCTCAGATGGCAGACACTTGCTTCATTTTAAAACAATTTAATCTAATGGCCTTTAGTGTAAAATTTTAGACTTAGATTTTTTTTTGTTTTTTTGCAAGCCGTAAGATTTTAGATGATATACTTCTAACACCATAACATTTTTTTCACATGTTTTCTTAACATGCGTTATTTGGCCATTTCTCTTCATAACGTTGAGGAACATCTGTGAAACATAGTCGATGTACAAAAAAATGCATTTGTCATCTTTATTTTGTTTTTATGGATGTGCAAACGTTTGCACTGAACTGATCCATTGCTTTTGGCTCTCGTTCTGTATTTGTAGAGCTAAAATAATTTATTTAACAACATGGGCATATGGTCATTAGTAATGCGGCTTGAATCATTAGAAGTGCCATCTGTGTGGATATATTTACAGAATATACTATAAGAATGATATTCACTGGTGAAGGGGCTAACGTGTGTATGTTTTTGTGTTACAGGTTTGTGCGTAACCTGAATAACAGTAAAGAGGGCTGGCTGCCTGCTGCTTACCTCCTCACACTGATCGGGGTGTCCAAGTCCTCACAGTCTCTCACCAGCTCAGGTATTGAAGCTGAATTCTGACTTCTGACAACAGAATCTACTTGCATAGAAGTTTTAAAAAAAATCAAATCAAATGGATATAACGGATATATGAAAGCCAAAACAAGTTCTATATGGAGAGATGTGCAGCCGTATGTGCAATTACAATACTGCGCAACACTGAGCTGAGTTAGTTACAGTGAAGAAGCTTGATTACTTGATCAAGCACCATGATGAAACTGAGTATCCCAGGAAAGCAAGACCAAAACCTATTCATTTAGAGTTCCCAGCCTCGAACATTTCACATAAGAGCTGTTATGAAGGCTTTACAGAGCATAAAGTAGCAGACGCATCTCGATGTCAAGCGGCAGGTCAAACCAGAACATTTATACACAATAACAACACGGTTATGTGGGAGACATCCAGCCGGGTGGAGTTTGAAGTTGCATATAATGTTGTGGAATGTCTGAGAAACAAGTTCCAGTCAGCACAAAGAGCGTGCAGTATCTACATCTACACCTACATCTATCTCATCAGACACTCTTATTGAAGACAATGTAAGGCAGAAATGTAGTTTGTCATGTTTCTGTGGAACTTGTGGAGACACTCCTTCCATAAAGTTAAACATGTATTTGCCTTATCGATTTATTTATTTATTTTTAGACTTTCTAGGATTCTCATGCGCACATATAAATAAGTGTAAAATCCTTGTTGTGACTGTCAAAGGTATGAGAGAGACGCGATGCAGATATTTAAAGGTTCCGAAAGGTGCATGACTAGCAGCATTCCACAAGTATTGCTGACAATTAAACTTAAAAACATGCACCTCCAGGGTCCAGGGTCCGGGTTTGATTCTTGCCTTGGGTCTGTGTGCATGGAGTTTGCATGTGCTTGGTGGGTTTCCTCCCACAGTCCAAAAACATGCAGATTAGGCTAATTCACGTTCCCAAATTGCAAGTAGTGTGTGTGAATGAGTGTGTGCACCAGATTGTCACCTCGTCCAGTCCTACACCTCATTGTGAACCCGCCTCATGCCGTAAGTCTCCTGGGATAGGCTCCATGCCCCCCCTCCCCACCCCACCCCCGCTACCCTATATACAGGATAAAGCAGTATAGATGAGTGGGAATGAGTTAAGTTGTTTTAACCAGAGGTGGAAAGTAATGAATTACATTTACTCGCATTATTGTAATTGAGTAGATTTTTTTTCTACTTTTTAAAGTAGTTTTTAAAATCTGTAATTTTACTTTTACTTAAGTATGTTTTGTTTAAAGTATTGTACTT
>JAQQZT010000010.1:10134906-10154344 GCA_030068275.1 Clarias platycephalus
TGTGTGTGTGTAGGCTTCAGAGGAGGTGTCTAAATGTCTTGTGGCGATGAAAGAGATCCTGTACGGCACCAATGACAAGGAGCCTCACACGGAGACGGTGGCCCAGCTGGCCCAGGAGCTGTATAACAGCGGCCTGCTGATCTCCTTGGTGGAGAACCTGCAGGTCATCGACTTTGAGGTGAGGCACTACAGTACATGTTCTGTCACCTTATAACTTCGTTTTATTTTTCATGATTATGTCATTCATGTAAAGGTTTCTGAAATGTCGATATTCTGAAATTCTGCCCTTCTTGTTAATTCAGGTTGGCTTTAATTTGGTAGGGCAGGTTTACAGAGGCACCGATCAGAAAGAAATAAGCTTACCAAGTTCACTCAGCCACAAAATCTGAACCGATCTACTTTCCGGATCTCTTAGCCTCTCTGTGACTTTCACTGTGTTCACACCCTTGGCGAAAGTGGTTTATATCCGGTTTTTAATTGACATTAGTTTGAACATTAGTTGTGCTCCTAATCTGACCTGCATGCAGAAAAGGATGCGTACACAGTTTGTGTTCCACATTAAACTAAATGATGTTGTGCTGCCTCACTTTTGTTAAATGTTATCTACCATCACTGTGCTGCTGAAATCCTTTTAAGGTGTTTTGTTTTTGTTTTGTTTTGTTTTTTCTTGCACGTCTGACATTGTGAATTAATCAATAAGCTTTAAAGTTTAATCAACCATTAATTTGTTTTTATTGGTTTTGTTGAATGAGCTTTAATAGTGGGGGGGGGGGGAAGGAAGTATTTTGGGCCAGAGCTGTGTGAAGACAAACTGCATTTGGGTGGAATACTTTATTTTATACACACTATTTTTGTTCCTCCCACAGTGAAGATGAATTTCTTAAAACTGATTAGTCTGAAAGTGTGAGTTATTTTTGTATGAGAGCACGACTCTGACAGCTCTCGCATCAATCATAGGTTGAGCTCGCATTCTTATATCCACAATATAAACCTAATACTTTATTGTTACTATAGTAACAGCTCATATGCAGGGATTTCTAGGGTGGATGCTCAACATCATTTAAAGTTAATTATTAACAGATTTTAAAAGTGTTTTTATAAACAAGGAAGATGAAGGTTTTTTTTTTAAGGAGATGTTTGTTTATCGTTTGTGGAAGCAGGATCGGGTGTCTGTGTTTTTGTATCAGTAAAAAATTTCCCAGCACCAAGAAGAATTTTCAGAACAGATGCGTTTATGCTTGTAATTCGTTAAAATCTGCAGTGGGTCGTTTTATGGGTGAAGAACTTTGCACTGCAAATCCCTGCCATGGATTATTTTCATATACGCTCAGTGTGTGATTTTTCTTTATTGCTGGTAAAGGGAAGTAGTTTTGCTTGCCTGTGAATTTATTTATTTATTTATTTAACAACAAACTCTCACCATGCTATTTAACCAAAATACACTATATGGACAAAAGTATTTAGCATAAACTGTTAATTATTAAATTCAGGTGTTTCAGTCAATCAGACCCTTTATCATTTAACATATTGGACAATGCTGTGCTTCAGACTTTGTGGCAACAGTTTGGGGAAGACTCTTTTTCTATTCAAACATTACTCTGTCCCAGTGCACAAAGCAAGGACTATAAAGACATGGTTGAATGAGTTCAGTGTGGAAGAGCTTGACTGGCCCTAACACCGAGCCCTGTGACCTCAACCCCCATCGAGCACCTTTGGGATGAACTGGAACGGAGTTTGCGAGTTCATAAATGCTCTAACAGAATGAATGAGCAAAAAAATTCCCACAGAAGCACTCAGTCCAAAATCTTGTGGACAGCCTTCCCAGAATAGTTGAAGCTGCTATAGGTGCAAAAGGTCGACCAACTCCATATTGCAGTAAACTGTCCATATAGTGTATCAAGATGGTTCATCTTGTCTTGCTCAGATTCACCGACAAACCCAACAGCCCTAAAGTGTTAACAATCACAATATGAAAAAGTATTCTGCTTTAGCCCTCAGTTAATTAAATTTTAAAAAAAAAATCAGAATTATGGCTGTTTTGTTTTTTGTTTTTTTTTCCCCCTGAGAAAACTTCATGCCATATTTCCATCTTGTTGGGGATCTATATGGTGCAGGAGGAGAGAAGGGGGCAGATTAGCAGCAAAACCAGCTGAAAACAAATGTGCTATAAAAACTTTCTATAAAAAAGGCTCGAAAAACATTAGCATTTATTGAACACATAATTCTCAAGTGTGTAAGATGACTTAGTTTGCTTTTTCTTTTGATTCAGCTATTTATTAACTTCAATAAGAACAGTTGTCACAGTGAGACCCGCCTTAAAGAGGAAAACCTCCAGCTGAGGTGTTCACAAGTCTGTTGATACTACAACTCTGTGTAGTAATGCATAAAAGTTAATATATCAAGTAATACCAAACTTGATGTATATAATTTTTTTTCTTTTTTTCTTAGACATGCATTAATCTGCATTAATTTTCATGTAATCAATGTGTAATCACATTAATACGAACACATTTGCAGGGGAAGAAGGACGTGTGTCAGATCTTCAACAACATCCTTCGCCGGCAGATCGGAACCCGCAGCCCCACGGTGGAATATTTCTGCTCCCATCAGGAAGTGCTCTTTATCCTGCTCAAAGGGTGAGACGTTCACTTCCTCCTATTGACTTGGTTATTAATGTTGACTTGAGGATTACAGTAAATACAGCTTTCAACTTAACACCATCAATATCTTTATCTATGAATTAATTTAACAATTAGATATAATCTAAATATTTGTGTAACATTTAATAAAAGAAAAAAAAGCCGCCATCATGCACACCTTCACCTCTCGATGTGTTTGACATTTAATTAGTCTTTTTCTTTGCTGTTTTATTGATTTATGGTCACCCCTGCAGATATGAGACTCCTCAGGTGGCGCTGAACTGCGGCATCATGCTGCGCGAGTGCATCCGGCACGAACCGCTCGCCAAAATCATCCTGCACTCGGAGCATTTCAACGACTTCTTCGGCTATGTGGAAATGTCAACGTTCGACATCGCCTCTGATGCGTTCGCCACCTTTAAGGCAAGAATGCAGTCCTGCCTGCCTGCCTGACCCAACTGTCTGATATTATCCCCTGACTTGAGTTAGTGAATTAACCAGACTTTTTTAAATTTATTTTTTTAATCTTCCAGGACCTTCTTACAAGACACAAGGTTCTAGTGGCAGAATTTTTAGAACAGAACTATGATGCGGTAAGAAACATTTACAAGTCAAATGTATTTTTTAAACTGTAACTGTATTTTGTGAAATTGGTCGTGCAGAAAGTATTACTAAGTATTATTAAGTATATTACTAATCCAGTTCTCATATGCAAATTTCTGCAGGATTTCTTGCGTGTTAAAGGCATACACAATTTCTCTTGTCTAAAGACTTAAAAAAAATATATAAAAATTTTAAACCACATCATGCAGCAAATGATTAACTATACAAAAAGAAATGGTTTAAAAAAAATAGTTCTTTTATTATAGTTTAAAAAAAAATTACGTGCACTAGAAAGGCATAATTAGGGAGGTTAAAATCTCACTGGTGGTTTAGCATTTGAAAAGGATTATTGTTAATGTATTCTTCCATTCCAGCCTTTCACTAATTTCACTAGTTATTTAAATTCTTTGCAGTGTGTTTGAACTTTTTTTCTTTTTTTTGCGCAGGTATTTGAGAACTACGAGAAGCTGCTGCATTCTGAAAACTATGTGACAAAGAGGCAGTCACTGAAGGTGTGTGTGTGCTGTGTAGTGCTTTAAAAAAAAAAAAAAAAAAAAACGAACAAGAACCGACGCTTCTTCTTTACTGTCGTGTAACCGGAATGTGTGTCGTGTGTTTGTGTGACAGCTGTTGGGCGAGCTCCTACTGGACAGACACAACTTCACTGTGATGACGAGGTACATCAGCAAGCCGGAGAACCTCAAACTGATGATGAACCTGTTGAGAGACAAAAGTCCAAATATCCAGTTTGAGGCGTTCCATGTCTTCAAGGTAACATCGCGATTAGGTTGGGGGAAAAAACATTTGAGTAGTGATTCTTAATTAATTAATTAATTAATTAATTAATTAATTAATTAATTAAAAAAAAATTTTACCCTGTAAGATTTTTTGTGGTTGTTTAGGTAAGTATGAATACGAAAATCTGATGTTTTTCAGATCAGTCACTTTCAGACGTGGTCCTATAAAACCCTAAGAATATTTTCGCAAAAATTGCATCCATTGATTGATCAGGTGTTAACACAGAGTCTATTTGAATAATTGAGTTCATATTGGAGTCCGATAAAAATCACTTGTAATTATGAATGTGATTTTATCATAACATGCAAATCCGATCTGAACAAAAAGAAACTGGTGCATTAATTGATCAGTGTGACTTGTAATGTGAAGGCGACCTACTGGATGAGTGTGGGTGTGCGATTACCATGGAAACAAACGACACACTTTACAGACATGAGAACATCTGTTAAAAGTAGTTTAAAATATATATTTTTTTTTTACACTTTCCCACAAACATAAAACATTATACGATTTGGTGTAACGAGTATCTTCAGTGTGTGTGCACTGAAGGGAAGAACGAAGGAAGTTTGTGTGTAGGATGTACAGTAGCATTACGATTTCCTTTTACTGGAACTAAGTGGCCCGGGAGCTCGTCCAGTTTTTGCAGACACTCTGTGCACCAAGCAAGATCCATGAAGATACAGTATGGTTTGCTAAGATTTGAGAAGAATTTGAGTGTCCTGCAGAGAGCCGCAAACCCAGTGCATAGTCTTTTTGGATGAACTGGAACACACATCATCAGCGTCTGATTAGCATCTCGCTAATCTACTGAATAAAATCCAAATCACCACAATTACACTACAAAAGCTTTCCCAGAACAGCACGGGAATAAATAAATCCTGAATAAAGAAAGTGTTCACACAAGTAAGTTCCCAGGAACCAAGCATTTAGTTTCAGTGTCACGGTGATTGACATGGGTGAGATATGAGAGAGATCCTGTCCCCAACACACACACATACAGTACACACGCACACTGAAATGCTTGAGTGAGTTGAATGAGTGAGTTGTGAAAAACTGGTTTTGTCTTCTTTTCTCAATTTATATAAAAATGTGTTCATTCTTGTCTGAGGTATTCGCACACCTGATAAACAGAGAGTGGCTTGATAAATGCTAGAATATTCCATGAGAACACTTGTTACACTGGACAATTTTTTCTTGTGTGTGTGTGTGTGTGTGTTTGTGCATACATTTTATTATTATTATTATTATTATTATTTATTTTTTATTTTTTTCCTTCTCAGGTGTTTGTGGCTAACCCTAACAAAACGCAGCCCATCATAGACATCCTCCTGAAGAACCAGACGAAGCTCATCGACTTCCTTAGTAACTTCCAGAAGGACCGCACGGACGACGAGCAGTTTAACGACGAAAAGACGTACCTCATCAAACAGATACGAGACTTAAAGAAACCCGCCTCCTAAACCCTAGCTAGCGATCTCGTTATAAAGCACCTCATCTTTTTACTGAGGAAAAATAAAACAAAAACAAACAAAAAAAAATCACAAAAATCTATTAACAATAATAATTATATTTAAGATCTTAAACATTTGTCTTTTCTTAGTCATGAGGCTTGCAAGTGATCGTTTTCAATCACTGATGTTCAGTTATTTTTTTTTCATTTTTTTTTTTTTACTTTCTTCCGTAAGACATTTGTTAGTTTCATCATCGAGGTGTGTGCCACAATAGGATGTTCAAAATAATAATAATAATAATAATAACAAAAAAAACAATAATAATAAAACCGATTTTAGTTTCAGGAAGAACCAAATCTGGTAGCAGCCTCGAGAGATGTGGGTGATTCACAAGGACCCAAGAGAAGGATTGACACTTTTGATTTATACATTCTGATGAGCTCGTATTTTCTCTCTCTCTCTCACACACACACACACACACACACACACACACGTGAAACGCTCCGAGTGCAGTTCACACACCGGCAGTTTGGCCCTCGCTCTTGTACAGTTTGTAGCTGTAGTAGTGGAGTTTGTAGGAAGGGAGGATGCATTCCCCAGTTATTTATAAAACTATAATTTTCATATGTTCTTGCATTCCTTTATATATAAATATATACATACATGTATTTTTTTTTTCTCCTGTTGCTGATGGTATACGAAATTTCGTACTTTATTTGCACCTGTATGGCTTACTGTCAACTCCAGATTCACCAAAAAAAAAAAAAAAACAAGAAACGCCATGCTTGTTTTATGTTTTTCAGTATTTTTCTTCAGTCATGGATCGGGAGCCTGTTTTATCTTCCTGTCTGCTATAGAAACGTTTTCAATTTTATTTTTAGAATTATTTGAGTTATGCTTGCGAAACAGGGCTGTGTAAGGTTTTTTCACTTCCTACTTGACAACATGTTTACCTTTCATGTGTTTAAAGCTGGTTTTAGTCTCGGAGTGAGAACCCTTTCATATAAATTAGTGTAACCATCTGCTGGCACTTTGTGTATGTCGTATTGCGGTGAGGCTGGAGTTCAGAATCATGGTTCTGGATTCGTACTATAGTACCGAAGCTAGAGAGTGATGTGCTAGTACTGTAGTGTATCCAGTGCTCAGATTTTCCTATAAACCCTATTATAGGAATCCTGTAGTTTAATCCCACTTTTATTTTTTTATTTTTGCAACCATTTATCACGTTGCAGTTGTGCGGTTCCGTGCTGTATCCCTGCAGCACTTTTCGGTGTAGTTCTGTTCATTAGCTGGTATGTTAGATCTTCATAGTGATTGTTGTCTGTCAGTCGAGGACACGAACGTTCAAAACAGGTGCCTTTTGTGTTTTTAAATGTATTTTTTCTTCTCTATCTCATGCTTTATTTTATATTTTTTAAAAACGGATCTTTCTAGGGGGAGCTTAATTTAATTGTCGTTAATTTTAAATATGTTCTAGCCGAGCATATTTCGAATCGATTAAGCAGTGAACCTCTTAACTCGCTATATTTGAGTTACGCTGAAGAAAAAACTTCATACCTTCGTTCTTTGCTTTAGTTCGCTGCACTTGGTGGATTGATTCAGCTGTGTGATTTGTATCATTAGAATATTTGAATTAAGTGGAAATTGTATGCTGAGGTGGTATTGATTCATGTTATCACATTTGCCAGTTATGTGAGACTTTGTTACGTAACGATTATACACACTGATTTTTTTTTTCATACTTTCCCCTTTTCACTAATACGATTGCTTCGATTCTAACATTGCCCCTTCGACAACAAAGCAGGATCAAAATTTAATTGGTAGATAATGCCCAGATGTCGATGTAATGCATCACACACTATTGGCATTCCTTCTGCTCCTCCCAATTTAAATGGGCATTCAGAGCTCAGACGGGCCGCGGGCTGTTCAGTATTGTGTAATGCAAAGTGACTCACGGAACATGCAGCCTTTTTAAAAGGGGAACCATTCAACTATATTCTACACCTGAGCCAGATTTATTCAATATCCTCACAACCTCATATACACAAATTGCAATTCATGGAAATAGACTGAAATCTTTCCCGAAGCCACCCATGTCGCATCCTTCCTTCTTCAATGCTAATTGTACCATATCACCAATAAAGCAAAATTCAAGCATTATCAGCAATCCTCTTTTTGTCTTTTTTTTTTTTTTTTCTTCAGTGCAACACAGGTAGTCTGTGTGTACCTGGGTAAATTGTTCACAAGACCTCACCCTCTAAGGGATGAGATCATTTTTTATCAGGAAGGCAGGGCAGCACACATATTACTCATTTAATGACACCGAAGTGAATATTCTCCACCATTAAAAGCAATTCATAACCACTGTGTAGTGCTATAGCATGTGAGATACTTAAACCCTAATTAATAACCTTGTTTTAATCCTGTTCTTATGTTAAGAACAGGATTAAAACACTGGCTGCCTGAAGAGTGAATGCAGTGTCTCAGTGCTTTACAGTTTATTTTCATCAGGAAGATTCTGCTAATGTGATTAGAAACGAGCCTTAGTCCTGTTTAGTATTGATTAGGTGTTTATCTAACTGATAACAGGTGATAACCTGCTTGAAGAAGGCGATATGCAATGCATTAAGGAAATACCAGGGGCGTTCAAGTCAAACCAGGACATTTGATTGAACAACACGGTTATAAGAGTAAAGGGTTTTTAAAATATTATTTTATAATTTGTTCTACTTTTTTTCTGCAGCTAAGTTTTTCTATATTTTATTCTTATTCTTTTCCATATTTGATTTCTTATTGATCTTGTTTTTAAGGTCACGAGTGGTCGTATAAGCATTTCGCTGCATATCGTACTGTGAATTTGAACAAGAGGGCCCTCACACACTATTATGACAACATAGGGCTGATGTCATAATGCGTGGGCTCTAAAAAAATAAAATAAAAAAAAAACTCATTTGATTTCTCTAAATATTATAATATCCCTGGTACACTAATGCACTAATCCCAGTGTTTCACTAGTGCTTGGATACCATCAAGGTAGGTTTTCTCAGTACGCCGAAGCCATGACAAGCTGGACTTCCTGCTTCATGTCTGAAACGCTGGCCCTTCCAGGAACTCACTTAATGGCCCAAACATGTGGAAATGGCTTGGCATAAGGTCACGACTGTACAGTGGAATGTGGCAGTAATTCCCAGCCGAGTTCCTGTAACCTGCAAGTGGTGTGGTGTGTGTGCAGTATGAGGTCATGCAGCAAACCAGGCTGATTATTTATTAATTTATTTTCATTAAAAGAAAGAGCCATTAAAGACGTTTCCTGGTCCCGGTTTGACTTGAACATCACTTGCACGTTCACATGTGACGAAATCAGCATTTAAAGTGTTTTACAATAATAATAATAATAATAGAAGACTAAGTGAAGTAAGAGAAATGAAGTTAAGGTTTACACTTTTCAGTCTGTTGTGTTTTTTTTCTGTCACGACTTAAAGGCAACAGACTTGCTTTTAATTCTGTGTTTCACACACTGATTGCTTTTCACTGAAGAGATCGAACAAAGTAAATACAGTAAGTGGAACGCAGCGGAGGTTTCGCCTGTTCAGTTTGGTGTCTTGTGGTTGTGTCAAACGAAACCCAACACTCCCAGTGTATTATGTTTCACAGGTGTGAGAAAAATGATCAGCATATAATATTTAGACACAAAAACAAGCTCTTTGAAAATGCAGCGTTCCAAGCGAAATCCTCCTCTCTATGCTGTTAAAACATCTTCAGACTAGAGAGCGAGACATTTCTAATATGTTTTATTTCACCTTGACGAAAACCTGAAATGAACACAAAACGTACACACACACATTCTATTATAAATTAATACCGCAGCATTAAACCGGGCCTTTCTGTGAGACCCTGCATAAACATCTCTGCATATGAAATGATTGAACAGGTCATGAGCAAGTACATGCTTTTGCTCTTAGCAGTTTATCTACAGAATACATCTGTCCTTGGTCATGGACATTATGTCTGCCAAAAAAGAATTACAAAATAGCTAGCAAACGATGCATTTTTGTAAATTACTTAACACTATGCTTTATATGACGCGTACTGTATGTGATATGTAACTCGTGTTTTGCTCTAGAATAAATCTTCTAGTTTTTACTCTTCTCAACACCGCTCAACAATTAGACCGTGTGACGTACTGAGGGAAACTTTAAACTGTAAGGCAATCTGTTTCCAGGAACCCCTGTGCTTTCACGCCATGAGCGATCCTTCAGTTTCTCAGTCTCTTATTGCACTGAAAATCCACATCGTCTTCTCTTCTGTTCTTCACACAGCCATCTGCGATTAAAGCATACAGTATATCATCAATACACACACTTTAGCTTATAGATGGTGCATTAATTTTAAGTCTGGTGCCAAAACATTTCTTTTTTTTTTTTCACCTACAACTTTGTACATGTCCATGTTGAGAGATAAACAGTGTCATGCTTCAGAAAAGCCCTGCGTACTAGCAATTCCATCTAGTCTCAACTTATTAAACACTGGTAAACACTTACTCGACAAAGCTGGTCCAGTTTGTTCAGAAGCACCTCTGACCACAGACGACTTCTGCCACTTGAAAAGATAAATAACAGACAGACGAGACTGTTTTTAATAGCATGGATTTGATTTTATTCAAGGGATACTTCAGCATTTTTTATTTTATTTCATATCTGTCTGGCACATCTGTAGTGGAAGTGTGATCACCACAAAACAAGAATTGAAACTTAAAATTTTTTCCTGAGTAGTAGGCTAGGATGCAGTTTTGTAATATTTCCCTCTTTATTCTGCCACAATGGATCCGAACTGAAGAAATCAATAGGTGATTGACTTTCATCTTTAATTCACCTTTAATTCAAGTAGGTAAAACAAATAATAATTCCTTTAACCGTTTATGGAATAAAACATCCATTTTCAGAATCAGAATCACGGATAATCATCATAAATATAATTACTTGGATGCAAATCCTTTGCTTGAAGTCTGGAACGTATGGATATGACTGAATGCTGAGTTTCCCCCTCGAGCTGCTTTGCCAGGTCTTTACTTCAGGTACTGCTTGCTTGTGTGTCTTGCAGTAAGTGAAAGGCATGCTCTGTTGGGTTGAGGTCATGTGATTGACCCGGCCCTTTAAGAATAGTCCTTTTTTTGTTTGTTTTAGGTCATTATGCAGTTCTTCTCTGAAGCACTTAACACTGCCTCCATCATGACTGACAGGTGATGTCATATGCATTGGCTCATGAGCCTTTCCTTTCCTTCGCCATATTCTATTCCAATCATTCAGGTTTATGTTAATCTTGTATTAGTAATCGGATTAATGTGACCTTTTACATTAATGAATGTGTTTTTCTTTTTCACCAAGGCAAGAATCCTGCAGTCATCCAATTTAATTGTCTAATGCCTCGTCTAAAGGCTGTTTGGTGTTCCTGAGCTCACCAGTCTTTCTTTTTAAGAACGTACCAAATGATTGATTTGGCCACTCGTGCTTTCGTCAACCTTAATCTCACATCTCCTTTTTACTTCAGCAACTAGCTTGACTGGATGTTGATATTTCCCATGAACAGCTACCAATTTAAAACACACCTAATATTTGTCCATTTTGTCATGCAATAATGAGGAAACACCCACAACTGGTCATCAGTCTGTTTCCCACTCAATTGTCCATTCACTTCTTAGAACTGAAAACGGATGGAATTTGAAAGAAAGAAAAAAAAAAGGCTGTAATTCCTAAAACGTTAACGCAATAATTTTGTTAAACGTTTTAAATTAAAGTGAAAGGTCTAAAACTTGATTTCTTTGTTTCAGAGGCAGAAATACCAAAACTGTTGCTCTGTCCAAATACATATGGACCTGACTTTGAAACTGAAGTCTTTAGAGTGGCTGTTGATGCAGTTTATGATCAACCTTATTATAATTTCTTTTGTAAAATGTATAATATTTTTAATGGTTATGGCGTTAAATGTACATAATCATGCTTTCAGAGGTCAGATTACTTCAGTTAAAGTCTTGTGTGTCTCTGATTGCATCAGTGTGCAGATGTTTTTGTGTGCAGATGTGATGGACAGACAATAAAACAATGAAGTTAAAAAATCCTGAAGTTTACAATATGTAAAATATGTTACAATTGTTAAATGTTAAATATGTTTACAATTATATTAATAATTTATTAATATGGTCTGATCACTGTCATGATTGTGTACTAAAAATAAGCAGAGTTAATAAAAAGATTGACAGGATACATTAAAATATTAAAAACCTCTATTATATATATGAATGTTTTATTGTAAAACGACAGACGTACGATGAACTTGCGGACGCCGCTGAGCCGGTTGAAGTTGATGTAGGAGATGTCGTGTTTGTCTTTCCCGCTGTCCAGGTCTGTAGTGAAGATTTGTTTGATGCCGGCGCCTTGGATCAGAGGCACGCATTCATCACACGGGCATTTAGTCACGAAGAGCATCGTGTTCTCTTCCTCCTTCACATCCGCGCTCCTGAACAGCCAACAGGAATGAAACGCCTCAGTTTTACATCAACAATATAGAAATGCATTTGTTCTGGAAGGTTCTCCTGCACAGTTAGGTTTTCCTGCCAGACTGCATTGAAGCCACACTCTGCTTCAACAGGTATTGGCACTAGATACTCATTTCTGTGGTGTAGCTACAGTATGAATAAAGGAATCAAGGAAATAAAGAAATAAATCTTGATTGGACATGCTGTTAGGAAAATAATCAATGACGCGGTGTGAACACGGGCCACCAGCCTCCACTGGGCAAGCGTAAGAATTTGAGCAAAGGACCAAATTACGTCATGGCTCAGTGATGTGCGAAGGCTGGTGGTCCGTGTAGTCCTTTTGTGGTGGCAAAAAAGGAGACCTACGTAATATTAGGCGGATAATCATAATGTCAGGGCTGATCGGTGTACATTTATCAATGTGAATAAGCTGTAAACATTAATTTCCTGACATTTGTGGTAATAAACGAATAAACAAACAAAAAAGCACCACACTCATCATGTTATCAGGAACCAATAACCAGTTTGTTTACTAAGTACATTCATATAACCTGTGATTTGTCTTGAACATGATGTATTTCTCTATGCTCGAACATTCACGCACCTGAAAGTGAGCGCGTTCTGCTCAGCGTGGATGATGTACCGGTATTTGCGTCTCTGTCTTTCCTCCTGCTTGGCGTCCATCTGTGGAAACTCGGCATACTCAGAGCCCGCGGGATAAGCGTTATAACCGCATCCCACCAGGTACATGTTCCCCGTGCCATCACACTGAGGCTGAGTGTGGAGAAGAGCAGATCAGTAAAGGTACAGTTAAAAAAATAATAATCTGAACAATCTACCTGAAGGGTTTTCAGTTACGCTTGGATTTAAAACGTACTTAATTTAAAACATCTTTTAAAAAGGTTTTCACTTACCAATCTGCCCTCTGCCCAAATCACTGTGCCTACTCCTACTTTAGGATCTTCTACAATAACACAGAAACAAATACAATTAGACACATCATGCTCTCTTTCTGTTTTTTTATTTTAAATATCAAATTCATATCTAAATGTCATTAAAACCACTGACAGGTGAAATGAACAACATTGATATTTAAGCAATATCACACAAAAGGGAGTGCATACCAAGTAGTGCCCTTGATTAAGGGATTACAGAGGGATTTGGGATTCAGCCTTATGTTAGAAGTGGTAATTAGAAATGATTTAGAAGCAATAATTAAGTAGACAAAGTGTTGTCTAAAATGACATGAACGGTGACTGGTTTTGAATGTGGGTTTTGGCAGGCAGTTACTCTCTCCTCAGTACTGCGTTCTATACAGACCTATTGTCACCCACACTTTGACCAAATGGACACCTGGGACAAGGAGTGGTACATACAACCCCTGGCAAAAATTATGGAATCACCCCTCTCAGAAGATGTTCATTCAAATGTTTAATTGTGTAGAAAAAAAAAAAAAACTATTTTCACTCAACAATCCAAACTTCTGGCTGTATAAAACACTAAAAACAAAAACAAAGAAAGATAACTATAGTCAATGACAACTGTTTTGACAACTCAAACAGAGGAAAAAAATATGGAATCACACAAATCTGAGGAAAAAAATATGTTGTATATATAGTTAAACATCTCAGTGGCGTTTACCGTCCGTCATCACCACTCACGGAATGTGTCTCGTCCAATCAGATTGCTCGGTTGGAACCATCTGCTGAAAACTCATAATGTGATGTCATCTTCTGAACCATCCGTGCTCTTTCATTTACGGCCTCAACGCTAACTAGCTCTGCTAATTACACTAACTGTCGGTCGCCAGTTGTGGTTTGTTAGTTCTGCCATATGTGCTGGAGAAGCAAAATAACTGGTTAAATAAAGAAACAAATCTAAATCTGTTGATGATAAATGATGTTTGTCGAATTATTGTATAAAATCAATATCACACTCAAGATCGGGTTGTTGTGCTGAATATCGGCACAGTGGTGATACCTTCGGCATTCTGGCTGCATCCTCCTGCCCATGACTGCATCACAGCCGTGCTGATATTCATCACAACACTCCATCCTGTGTGAAACATCCACATTAACCAACTGAATGTGGAGGGAAAAAAATTATCTCATGATTTTGACCATGGCATGATGGTTGATAACGGACATGTTGGTTTGAGTTTGTCCATTACTGCTGGTCTAGTGGGATGTTCATACACAACAGATTCTAGAGTTTAACCAGAATGGTGCAATAAAATTCACTGAGTGGGAATTCAGCTAACGCCTTGTTCATACAAAGGAGGTCAACAAAGAAGGGCAGATTGCTTCAGGCTGAGAGGAAGTCTACAGTAACTTAGATAACCACAATATACAGTGGTGGTGTTTAGAAAAAGCATCTCACTTATCCAGACCAACTTACATTTCATTATACATCTGAGCAGGGTTAAGGGCCCAACAGGGACATCATGGGATTTGAACCTGAGACCTCATTGGACGTAGTCCAATGCCTTAACCACTTGAGCCACCCCTGACTTCCATAATGCACAACATATCGAACCTTGAGGCAGATGGACTTTGATAGCAGAAGACCTGAGCTAAGAAAGGAAAGCTGAGGCTGAAGCAAGCAGAGCCTGGCTGAAAATGGGGAGCTGGAGATGGTTAAAAAAAACTTAGCCTTGTGATGAATCTCGAAAGCTTTTGGCACCAGCAGGAATCCATGGACCCAACCTGCCTTCAGTCCAGTCTGGTGTTGGTGATGTGATGTTGCGGAGAATACTTTCTTAGCAAACGTATGCCTGTTGATACCAACCATCCCTCACTTGAATGCCACAGCATATTTAAGTACCATTGCTGATCATTTACAGTAAATTACTCCATGATAATGCACCATGCCACAAAGGAAAAACTCATACTGGACTGGTTTCATGAACAGTACAATGAGTTCAGGGTCCTTCAGTCATGTTCCCAGTCACCGGCTCTGAATGCAACATGGCACTTTCGGGATGTCGCAAGAATGAGAGATTCTCAGCATGCAAGTGTACGTGAATCATCTGCCGGAAACGCATGACTTAGGCCAATATGGATCTCAAAATCAGAAGATCTCAAATAAATATCTCCAACTTCTTGTGGAAGCCATAGATGGGTAAAAGCAAAAGACGGCGTCACCCAGCACTGTATTATATTATTATAGTGCTGAACTGTCAACCACTAAGAAGACCACTTGTTAATGAAAAACTAATCAAGAAAAAAAAGGCTTCAGTTTGCTAAAGATCTTAAAGACTGAAACAATGGAGAAGATCTGATGAGTCCAGATTGAGACTATTCCAGAGCGATGTGTGCGCCTGGGTAAGAAGGGTAACGCATGAAGTGATGCACCCATCATGCATTGTGCCTACAAGCCTCTGGAGACAGTGTTATGATCTGGGGTTGCTTCATTTGGTCAGGTCTAGGATCAACAACATTACGTGGCAATAAAATGAAGTCAGCTGACGAATTGACCCCTTGACCCTGGAGGTGCCACCCCGTTCTATTCTCATATCATGTAAAATACTTGAAAATCCCACCAATGCTATTATTCCCGTAATAACTATAAATAAAGACAGCTTGCATGCGTACGCCGACATCTCACCTGTTCTATACGCCAGCAATGCCGCCTGGATGATGCAGTGTCTCACAACATCCTGGGATAATGTCCTATGTCCCCTAGCTGTGGGTTCTGTCTCGTAGAACCCATATTCGTGCTCAAGAACGGGAACGCTCGCAGCCACAGATGCCAGAATCCTGATCAGATCCCTCATGTGCTGCCGCAGCTCACTGAAGTATGGCTCTGTACGAAAGTTCTCCAGGTTCATCTTACCCAGCAGCTCTCTGTGCACCTCCACGTCATCAATCAGAAATCTTTTAGAAAAACTGTCCCAGCTCCTCCAGCGCTCTCTGCTAAAGAGTTCGTGGACATCCAGGTTGGGAACATCTGCTGCCATTCGGCCCAGGAAATCACTGTTGCAGGATGTCTCCTCTACAAACTGAAGCATTGAGCTGGCTAAGGGCTGGAGCAGCACACAGATGTGCGGCCTACTGCTGGATTTGAGCCTCTCGGCGGCTACCGCGTCCAGCGTTGCCTCCTGGAGACGGGAAGACGCGGCACTGCTTCGGTCAGACAGCAGACTGATCTCAGAGTCAGCAGGCCAGTAAGAGATCCTGTTCACACCAGCTGAGAGAATGACAGGGACATGATTAAAGAGACATGGTTAGTAATGTATTGATGAGACACCGTCAGCTGCAGACTTATTGGCACCCTTGAAGACAGATTTGGTGATTCTGCATCGACTGTAGCCTGGCTGTATTCTTGGCTGACAGGAGAGGAACCCCATGAGGTCTTCTGGTGTTGAAGCCCCAATCACATTAAAGGTTTGATTCTACCTCAAAATCTTCATCAATGTTTCTTATTTATTAGAGATAACACCATTTAACTAAAACCCCGGCAATTCAACTAAAGACTTTTACAAGTCCATCAGAAAGCTGCAGCTCAGTAAACAGCGGTCGCTTACCGTTGATTATCATCTTGAGGCAGGTTGAACAAGGCTTCCTGGAGAAATAAAGATCGCAGCCCTTAAGTCTGGACCCGTGTCTGATTACTGCCACCTGACCAGCATGGAGAGCCACTCCAGAGCAATGAAGACCCAGAATTCTTTGTTCCTGGACCACCACCAGGCCGGTGACTTGCACCTGAAATCGTCAAATTACAATGAAGTTGCGTCCTTCCACACTCTCCTGCTTTGAATACATGCACATGGTCTATAACGAAGTCGAGGTGCGTGTGTCAGGCGTGTAGTGGGAAAAAGCAGGATTATGCAAATACTGGTCAGTTACCCAGGGGAAGAGGTGGAGCCGAACTGGAGGTGTTCCTAATTTGCATGTTCATGCTACAAAAGGAAATTAGACTATGAAAACTAAACCTTCAAAGATGAATAGACAGATCTTCCCTTCCTTATCAAGAGAAAACGTTCAGTCAAGATGTCGGGAAGAAAACTAGGGAGCCATGTGTGGGCTCAAATTCAGCAGTGAAACCAGTATAAGTAATTACATAGTCATTACAGGTGACAGCATAAGTGCACTTGTATATCTATATTCATTGAGACCAGTGTGTCAACCAGATTAACTGACACACACCGGACGGTTGGAATAAAAAGTGTTTGACATGCTTCATTTTTGGGCATATTTGCATTTTTTCCCCCATGCTCCCACCATTTGTGTATCAACAGGTTTTGTCAGTCTGAAGCAGATGTATTGCAATATAGTAGATTAGTCTTGACAACTTTTAACACCTTTTAATCACTAAAAATACCAAAACAAAAATTTAAACTAAATAGAAATAGAAATGAGTCAACGACATAAAAACTGAACTGAAACTAATTAAATCACTAAAGAAGCGAACTAAAACTAAACAGAAACTCAGACTGAATCCAGAACTAATATCAAAATAAAAACTAAATAAAAAAATGGAAAACTATTATAATTTTTGTTTGTATATTTACAAATACAAGGAAATATCCACAGCCATCAAGGATCAAAAGCAAAGTTGCCCAAAGGCAATAAATATTAATGAAACGCTAAGGAAATTTAAAAAAATTATTATAAATAGTATTTTTATTATTATATAATATCATTATTATACATTTTATTTTAAATTGTTATTTTTAACAGACTTACACCGTCTGCACATATAGAGATCTGAATCCTAACACAAACATGAAATTCGGACATCAGCTCGAAGAACATTTTATGGACCGGACCTTCTTAACTTTTAATTCCGTACTACTGTGTTAAAGGAATGACTGTGGGATATGCGAGAAAAAGTTGGTTTAAAGCAGGAAACGTGACTCTTCAAAGGTGTTTCCTCAACTCAAGCATTACTCATAAGTGACAGTTTCCGAGAGGATAAAGTCGTCCTTACAGATGCGTTGTCTCGTTTGTGGGATTCCCTCCTGGGAAAAAGCTCCATCCAAAGACTCAATAATGTGAAGAGGTTAAGTCTGGACAGTCTCGGTGCATGACCTGAGAGAGAGAGAGAGAGAGATTTAAAACAGGAAGTCTATTTAATACATGATTTATATCAGAATCATCATCCATCCATCTACTGTAGGAACCTCCGTAGACCAACCAGGAGCCGTGGAGGCCAATAGTGTCCAATGTATTTATTAAAATTTTTATGACTGTGGTAGGACCTCTGGGCAACATTCACACACTAAGGGCAACTTGGGAAATGCCAATAAGCCTAATCTTTGGACTGTGGAAGGAAACCGGAGAAGGAAACCAACCAAACACGGGGAAAACATGCAAACTCCATGCACACAGACCCGAGGCGGGAATCGATCTGGACCCTGAAGGTGCGAGACCACGGTGCTAACCACTAAGCCGAGCCGTGACACCTTCAGGGTCTATCACTGTGAGACAGATTTTTTTATTAGTAGTAGTTTTATTATAGGCTGCTTAATGCGAGTCCGGGTTCGAGAAGAGGACATCGGTATTTTTCTGATTTGGAAAAATTCTGAACTTATGGCTGAGTACTAAATACACATAAATCTTTGTAGGTTATGTATACTGTACATGTTCAGTACTGAGTCATGTATGCACAGGTAGAAGAGTAAAGAGTGACATGTCACACTTTAAAGCTTTATGATGATCAGAGCTCACTCAGACACAGACCTGCATACTAGACACAACAGTATAGTTATAGATTTACTAAATGAGATAAGCCCATATATCTAGTGTTGTATCTAATCGTTGTGTATTTGGGACACAGCCCGAGGTGAGATGATCGGCCTAGCAGCTAGCCCTAACCTTGCACTCTGCCCTCCGTCTGTGTGCTGCTCTCCTTCATGTCACTGACGTCATCCTCGCCATTTGCGGTCAGCCCGCGTCCTCCGGTACCCGGATGTAGCCGGTTCTCGCCTTGTGTCGCCGCCATTCAGTTCTGATCAGTAACCAGCTCCCTGTCAGGCGACACAGTGCACCGGTCTGAGCTTATTATTCCACTGTACCTTCCATCCACTTCCTATTCTGTGTGACATCATTCAGGGGGAGGAGCCAGGGAATGGCGTTTAAACATGGGTTGCCAGGTATGTAACAAATAAACCGTGTAATACTGTATTACCTATGAATAATAATAATAATAATAATAATAAGCAAAAAATATTAAATCTCAGGAGACTGTGGGTTTATTCTCAGCAGGATAGGAAAAGCTGTACAATTTATTGACAAAACTATATGTTAATTAATGAATTCAGGTGTTTCAATCAGGCCACTTGTTTATGTTGTTCAAAAGGGGAACACCGCCATGTTAAAGTGTATCGAATCCCGTTGATGCTGTTTTCCTCTCACAGCCGGAGGCACAGAGAGAGCTAAATTGGCCGAGCTCTCTCAGGGGGGAGGGATGAG
>JAQQZT010000010.1:10154444-10174553 GCA_030068275.1 Clarias platycephalus
GGAGCCCCCTAGCGGGGAGGAATTGGACAGACCAAATTGGGGAGAAAATCGGGGTAAAAAGAATTGGACAGACTAAAAAAAAAAAGTGTATGTATTTGGATAGATCATTGAAGGTTTGGCCAAATAATTTAAAAAATAAAGTGTATATCTTGCCATTTTAATATGTTTCTTTCAACTAGCGTATACAATATAGTGTACAATAAATATGCTGCTCATAGACTGAGGCAGAAATCTCCACCCGAACCCTGGAGGTGCAGGGCAACAGTGCTGACCACTAAGCCGCCTGGATCAGTATATTTAGTCCCAATTTATTTCGAGACTGTACTCTGATTCATACCTGTGCCCTCTGTGGTCAGTATGTTTGGTTATTTTAAATCTAAATTCTGAATATTTCCAAAATGTGGTTAGAAATGCAACGTTTCAGTTTGCAAGCATGATTCTGTGGTTTTTATGAACAAATACATTTTACATGTTTTAATAAAAGCTTACAATGGTCTCATAAAATATAGATTACAACATATACATATATATATTTATTTCAGCCGCTCCCTCATCGATAGAACTTACTATTGTGACATCTGAGAATTTACACAGTCAAGTACAATAGCTTAGATGTTTTAATGCTGGCTTTGCACCTTCACGGTCCAGGTTTGATTGCTACCTAAGGTGTGGGTGTGTGTATATGTGCGTGTGTATCCCCGGCAATGGATTGGCACCCTGTCCAGGGCATACCCGTTTGTGCCTGCAGTTTCTGGGGCCCCTCGCAACCCTGCGTAGGATAAACAGTATAGAAAATCAATATTGATAGTTTTCCTAAAATGCTTTGTATGAATTTCAAAATTTTTCAAGGCCTTCTTTTCAAGACCTAGTGACTTACTCTAGTGACAAATGACCTACACATGACTCACGTTCAAATCAACATGACCATTTAAAATGTTAGCTGATTGAAATATTTCCTTTAAAATTAAATAAATTGTTGAAATGAATTAATTAAAAAAAATCCCTCAAGGTAATGGAAAACCATCATTTTATTTTTCTGTTTTATTTTGACAATTAATATCTTCTAACACTGCAGTCTTCATGAATCACTTTATTTAAATCAATTAATTTTATGTTTAGTGCAAATCCTATAAAATATACAGTATACTGTACATTTCACCCAAAAACAAAACTTTTCACTTCTTTACATATTCACAATAAGCGTTTTGCATAAACCAAAAGCAAAAAAATAAATTCATAAGAAATATCACTTTCATAAGGAAAGTCATGAGAAATAAAAATGACGCAAGATAAATTAAACATGGACTGATCAACAACTGAGAGATTATTAGACTGAAATTATCCTGAAACACTCGATCAGTATCAAAGCACACTCGCTGTGTTCTAAAAGCTAATTGCATGCTTGCAATTATTTTTATGTAAACTCTGTTTAATTAGTATTAATAGCTCTTAGCAGTTTACTGAGTGTCTTTTGCCATTATTAACAAGCAAAGAGGTCAGAATTGAATCCCTTTTAGCTATTATTTAGAGTTTGTATAACTGTATAGTAATTATAAATTACTTTATCTTTAAATTATAAATTAAATTATCTTTAAAGAGTGTCTTTGTGTTCAGCTGGGTGTTTGTCTTAAATTCTCAAAGGAAATTCCTGTGTAAGTTATTATGTACTACTAGAAAGGATTATGTAGGTGGAGGGAAAAAAAAACAGTTATATAAACACAGATTAAAAACTGAAAGAAAAAAAAAAATCAATCAATCAATCCTTGAACTTATCAAAGCAAAACTAGTAACAAGCAAAATAAATTTTGCTCAAGTCAACAATGGAGCAGCAAATATAAAGGGATACAGGAATGTCCACATTCACCATTATAATATGAAAATAAAAACTCAGCTGCCCCAAATCAGGAAAGTAAATACCCGCCATGACTTTAACCCTGGCTCTGACTATTGGCCTGTGATGTCCACGGGCAAATGATTTTGTGCAATTATGCAGAGTATAGTAACATTTATCCAAATTTTACTGCCAAAAAGTGTTATTCAGCTCCTACTACATTGCAAACAAGCCCAGCATGGCCAGCATGTGTGTTAGAACATTACTGTGACTCACACGGTCAGGTGCAAATTAAACAGACACCAGAATGGATTATAAACAGAGTAACACTGACACGGTGCACTTTTCTGTAACTGTAACAGAAATTAAGATTACCTAGCAAATACAGACAAACCAAGTGTGGTAAAGTCTAGTGGAAAAACACGGTCTATTTCTCTATATACAGTACATACAGTACCTACTCGCAGTAAATAACATATTGCCCTCTAGTGGTGTGGATGAGTTTGTAGTAACAGCTGTGCAAAAGTTTTTTTAAGGTCAGTTTTTAAAAGCTCCACAGCGGCTGGCTCTACAGATAAACTCCTTCAGCATGTTTCCGTCGATCTGCCAGAACGCTGCCGTCTGAGTCACCTCAGTCAGGTGGTTCACACAGAACTTGAAGCAGAACTCTTCAAGATCCTTAACAAGACAGAGAAGTTAGTATTGATTAGTGTAACCGACATAAATATTCGAATTACCTACATTCAAAGCAGCAAACAAATCATGTTAACCCACCAGGGCTAAAAAGTGACAATGATCGCTAATGAACAAATTTAGAATTGTCTTTCATTTCTAACAAAGGGGTACTGCTGGCTGAGTGGTACCTCAAACCCAGGCAGTGAATGCACGGCATCCTTGTCAGTCTCAAGCCCCCATAGAAATGGGAAAGTTTTCCTGTGCCAAGTTAATTTTCTGTCAAAACTTCTATCTAAAACAAACTGTAGGTGGCAGTGTAGCACTGTCATGGTTCCTCCAGGGTTCCTTTAGGGTTGGTGATTTGAATCTTGACTCCGGTCTTATGTATGTGTGCATGTTTTTCCCTGTTTTGTAGGGTTCCTCCAAAGTCTTAAGACATTAATTGCATGCTGACCGGTCAGGGAGTCTGTTGCCGTGTTCCCAGAGTTCCCTGGGATAACCTCCAGGCCCCCAGCAACGCTGTGAATGGATGAATTTATATTTGACTGTCTCGCCATTGTTTCCACAAATCTGCATGATCACATACTGAAAAACCATATGTGCTGCATCAGTAAGGAGGATTTTTTCCCCCTATTGTTGGTAAATACAACCATAAATACAACCTGTTTTAACCCAAGCTACTGATCTGTTCACTATGATTCACTTTAGGTGCATAGTGCCCCATTTGACAATTAGAACGCACAAAGCTATTTTTAAATGTCGCAAGTGTTATGCGTTTGACTGGGTTAGGTGTACCTCAGCGTCGTATCGGACTGCAGCAGAAAGCAGGGAGAACGCATTTGCCACAGTGATGCCCCGCTTTATGATGTGCTGACACAGCCGCTTGAGCCTGTTCTCACAGTACGAAGTTGCCAGATCCAGCAATCCTGAACAGAGAATAAAACAAAAAGGGGATAAAAAGGAAAGATGACGTAATGCTAACTGTTTAAAGGTTTCACTGCTGAGTGGAGTCAATTAAAGACAAAGAATAACAATCATAATACAATATTTTAGCTTAAAAAATTTAAGCTTTCCTCAGACCTACCAACTTGCTTTCCTGTTTTTTTCCCCCTGTACATTTTAATTATGTATGCTGTACTGAAAGTAATGCAAAAACAGGCGTTTCAAATTTAGGATAAAAGTGCAAATCCATGAACAAGGGACATAAACATGATCTGATGCATTGCATATGTGTGTGTGTGCTACTGTATGAGGAATTTATTTTCTTTTGATTATTCTGAAAATTAAATCCTAAGCCTATATGATGGGCCCTCACATTTCCCCACAACCCACCAACGCACCATCCTTGAACTCGTCAATGCTCTGAAAATCCCGTTTGTCACAGTTGATGGTCAGTGTGTTCACAATGGTGTCTCCGCTGTGAACAACCGGCCATCAACAGGATTTTCAAAGATGATTCAAGAGTCGGGTTCAACGAAGCAAATGCATCACTTGTCATGGAGACTAGGTTGAGTACTACCTGTCGTTAATGAAAATGTTACATCCATCTTTGCACCATTCCGGTACTTGAATCTGCAGATGATAGATCCTTCTCAAGGCCCAGCTTGCACTTACCAATAGCGTCCTCTGGAGGAAGATCAACAGTGTCCGTGTAGAGGAACTCGAGGAAGGACCTATAGACAGGGTAGGAGAACTGATCGATCTCAATCACCTCTTTCATATCTTCATTCCAGTGGGACTGAAACATGGATCTGAAGTGTTCACATCTGTGGAGGAAACACCAAAGAACATAAATGACAAAGGTCACGGATTAACTACTCTTTAGGAGTGCTGGTTGTTTTAAGTTGGGTGGGGGAAAAAAAAATTTCAGTCCTCGACTTACGAACGAGTCCTGTTCCGGGACCATGTTCGTAAATCGGATTTGTTCTCAAGTCCAACAAAGTGAGTCTTATACACCTTTCACACGAATATACAATGTAAAGCATGCCAATCCACTTGACTAAATCTCTGTCCATATTCCTCACACTGTCATCCTGCGCCAAAACCGTAACCACGCCTAAGGAAATTAATCTCACACGTCAAATGTAACAGTGTTGTCTCTACGCCTTTAACTCGCGAGGGGAATCCCGGACGCCATTTTGTCTCAGAGCTGTTTTCCACTGTATTGGACTATGAACTCTTTCCTAAATTAAGATTATTAGCCATCAGGACAGGCATTTTCCATCATCGTGCTTCCGGACTGGTGATGCAGACTTATTTCGCCCCCACACACACAATATACCAGATTTGATACATTTCATACATTCATACTTATACACTGAAAATATTGTAAACAATTGTAAATATTGGTATCTGGTGCACTGCAGTGTCTATTTTTTGTATAATACATGTGAGCTACTTCCAAGATTTGTACGCATCTGCGAATGTTCTTAACTCGAGGACTACCTGTACGGTATAATAATGTTAATTGGAGTCTGATATGTGTTAGAACTGTGTACTGCATCAAAAATGTACCAGCTAACTAATGGAGTATTACATCTATAGCATTCGGTTTAGTTCGTTCAAAATCACTGTACGTTTGTCATGCAGGTCTGAGGGTTGAGCAGAGACCCCACACCAAGATATGGCCTCAGTATGGTACCAAATCTGGATGTGTTTTATGTGTATAAAGTACTAAGTGCTATGGTGTTACCAAGTTAACAGGGATGTGTGTGTGCGCTAGACTGTGCTAAATGCAGTGCCTATGACCCGTAGGCTGACCTGGGGCAGGCATTCGGCTTCAAAGGCACTGGAACGTCATCATCTTGTAATGACTTCAGTAATGATCATATTAACATTTGCAAGTCTGGCTACACCCTTGAACCAAATCCTCTCTAGTGCTCTTTTATAAAAACATCAAAGAAGTGCAAGTATGGAAAAAAACTGTGTGTGCATATGAGGATTTTACAGTGATACATAAACAGTGTAGTTGGGAGAAAATTCTGTGGCCTCATATGATGACGTTCAGGTCTCAAGAGTTTGTTTCCGTTTTATAATGTGAAATGCGGTCGGTATTGTAAACCAAACATCAAATCACTCAATTCTGAACAAACTGTTGTTTTTAGTGCAAAAAACCCCCCAAAAAACTATAAAGTGAAGTACAGACCTGATTTTAAGTACCGCTTTGTGGACGTGAATGAATTTGCCTTCTACGCTGAATTTAAGATCTGAGGTCTCAGGGCTGTCAAACTCTTTCTTCAGAGACTCGGCCACGGTCAGGAAATCGTCGTGCTCTACATGGAGATTAACACTTGTTATAACAGATGTCAGCAAAATGTCACAGAGTCACGTTATACTTTTTTTCTTTTAATCTCTGAACAGGAGAGAAGCTAAACCTGAACAAAATCAAACTGGATTTAAGTTGTGCATGACAGAGCGCAACATGCTTTTATTAAAAAAAAAATTTTTTTTAAACCCTGACTGAACACAGTAACGTTGTCATTGTGACGGGAGTCACCCAAAGAAAAAAAAACGAGCAAAGGAAAGGAGAAAGAAAAAAAATTAAACGCGCCACTGGCAGAGTTTACCAGCACTAAACCTTAGAGAAGGGCTCCTCCGTCCAATCCAACCATAATGCTGGAAACTCACCCATGGACAGGAGCCGCCACATGACAGATGGTGTCGCGAAGCAGGCGAAGACGTCGTCGGTGCAGCTGAAGTGTGTGAGGTGGGGTAAGACAATGGACTGGCCTCTGCACTGGCCCCACATGTACACCCGGCCGCTCTGCGTCTTCGCCGCTGAGGTGTGTGTGGAGTGACATGCTGCTATCTCCACAATCCTGGGGGAGTTTTGAGATAATGAGAGGAAAGGGAGGGACAAAGAGAGAACAAAACTAAAAGGTAAAAAAGCAGAGGAACACCAAACTAATCACACACAGCATTCCTTTACAAATGAACTGAACCAAAATTCTTTTCTGAGTGTTTTTGTTTCCTTTTATTTCAGGAAATGCAGTCTTCCTACAATTATTATCTAATTACAAGAATAGGTCCTGAAGAGGTGTTTCGTCAGAGGACACTCAAACAGGAAAAGGAAGAAACAAGCAGACAGGAAAGGGTTCCAAGAAACAACAATGTGAAGATGTTCTGGCATTCTGACCACAAGCACACACACATTATTATTAACTCAATGGGGATGCACTGCCACACCCAGCATTCAGTCACACAACAATCGGACATGTGAATTTCCTCTTATTTCCTTTTTTAGGTCACAAACAGCCATGTAAGCATTTCACTGCATATCATACTGTATATGATCATTAAAAAGATTAAAAAAAAAAAAAAAAAAAAAAAAAAACAGGAAACCAATACATATAAAGGAAAAAAAAAAAACAATAAGGTACAAACTCTCACCTCTCTTTCTCAGCCAGGACTTGAATGGGGCTGAGCTGATTGCTCTTGTTGCCTGTTCCAAGCTGGCCATAAGTATTGGCTCCCCATGCATACAACAGTCCCTCGTCTGTTAGTGCCAGTGAGTGTGCATAACCGCAGACAACCTAAAACAGACAGCACAATACTTATCTCAATATTAATTAACTGAGACTGACCTGTGCAGCAACATCTAGTAGTCACTAGTATAAAACATACATATTAGTATACTATTAGTATTTTTTTAAAAAGACCTGTAGGACGCAAACACCCTGTAGCGCTGCTAGGCGGCATGGTGTCAACTGATTTCCATTGTTGCCCAGTCCAAGCTGTCCGTTACCATTATAACCCCAACCGTACACCTAAAACACATGCACACACTTAGGGAGGCGAACGTACTGAGAATATACCATGTACGCAAACAAAACAACATACATAGACAAAACCGAGTTATAAAAATTCCACAATAATACAAGTAGTATTAGCTACTAAACTGTGAGCAAAGCATCTTTGCTGCTTAAAATGCGAGCACTTTAAAAGCAGACAGCTTTCTTCTTTCCGTTCTGTGATGATTGTATGTATATATAGGGTGTTCGAAAGAAGCATGGATTTGAAAATATGCTCTTTGGCATATTAGCAAAAAAAATAAAAAAGTAAAGTTAGAGACGTGCGTTTTACCTCTCCGTTGTCCGTTACTGCCATGGAGGAGGTCTGACCACAGGTTATGCTGACCACTACTTTGTCGAGGAGGCAGCTTGAGACCCTGCGTGGAGTGGGCTGGTTGGCTGTAGATCCTGACCCTACTTGACCACAATTATTGTAGCCCCAAGCAAACACCTGAGTGACGTCAAGCAGGTAAACCACTTGAGATGATAAGTGATGTGCAAGAGTATTATTATTTAGATTATCAAGCATTGTTGTAGTAATTTAGAAAAAATTTGTAGACGAGTTGCGTTTTCCATAGTTAAAGCAAAAACTGTTTAGTGACATCACTACTTTTAGGTTGCAAAGAAAAAACTGACACTTTATTAGATTCCCTTTGCAAAGGTAACTTTTATAAAAACAAAGTATGGAGAAAGAAAATGTGTGCATATGGGGAACTTTCCCCTTCATTAATACATTGATCCACCTATTTACATACATCGGGTTTACTAGCACTAAAGTTCAGACTGCATGGCATGGAGAACAATAACCCTTCATGCTCAGAGTCATGTATCACATGTTCCCTCTTACAGTTAGCACAATGTCGCTACACAGCCAAGTGGCCTGATAACGACGTGAGGCTGAGTGTGTTACACAATTTGGTCCTGTCTAACGCCTTACAATGTGCAACCAACATATTACATATTACTTCTATCTGAAATATAGATCTCTTATTTTTTACCACAGTACTGGAAGTGATCATCCAGGGGTTTGCATAAGATGACAACTCTGAATCAAAATAGAAATCGTAATGCTTGGTGGATAACGTACTGCAAGACATCCTTCAGCCTCAGAACATGACAACAGATCAAATAAACAATATGGCCTATAATGCAGGGCTATGTAACAACCTGGAAATGTCCAAAATTAAAAAGAATACTATTAATATAAAAGAAAGCAGCTCAGACTTCATTTCTTGTGCTGCCCCTCTCATCTCTCACCTTTCCATCGTGGGTCAGTGCGACTGAATGGTGAGATCCACAAGCCACCTCGATCACGCTTTTGTCCTGCAGATTAGTAGACACATGCACTGGAGACACTCCTTGATTGGTGGTCCCATTACCCAGCTGACTGTATCCATTATGTCCCCACCCGTATAGATGGCCCTCTGCAAAGGCAAAACATGCACTGATCTGAGGAGAGACAATAGATTATGACCACACAAGGCTCCTTGCCCATGCCCGTGGGAACCAAAGGCCGGGCCTGTGTGGGCCGATGCCACAGAAAAGAACAGGCAGCAAAACGTTCTCTCATTTTCGGACCGGCTAAAAATATAACTGTTTCCACAGGAAATGAAAACGTGCTGGTTTTAATGCTAACGGCTTTAATATTATGGCTGATTGGGGTGTATCTTGACCAAAGTAATAGAAAAATCCAAGTAAATCAAAGAGTCATTATTACACACCCTTATATACACACTTTATAGAACAATAACAGCATTTGCATGATCCATGCGGGATAAATACAGATATTTTTTACACAAAACTTCACGTAGATTATCTGCTTAAGAAACAGATCATGCGGAAAAGGAACCAAAAGTGTTGAACTGTATCTGTGTTTGGTCACATATTGGCACAGCTTTCTAACCATATAGGTATTTATTCAGAAGTCATTTAAGGTTGTAAAAGATTTATACAGTTCCTGTTTGCAATTAGTAAACACACAATACACGTTTGAATAAAAATATCAATGTACTTTAAAAAAAAAAAAAAAAAAAAAATGTTACTACGAAATGAGAATTATTTGTGCAGGTGTACCATCTCACCCCCTGTGTCACTCATAACGAATCAGATAAAATCCAAAAACGGATACTCCACTCCACGTGGCTTGTCTTACCCTCTGTAGCAAGCAGCACATGTGGCCCGCTGCCATAGCTTAGACTGACCACCTTCTTCCCACTCAGACAGTCTAACTTTTTAGGGACGATGGTGCTCGTGCTGTCACCTGTTCCCAAGCAGTTACTGCAGTTCAGTCCAAACACGTACACCTGTAGAACAAAGCAGAACCACCAATGATTCCTCCATATAAAACCAATCTCAAAGTACGGCTACCACTAAATGTACCCTGTCTGAACATGTTTGATTCCAGCCATGGCATCGTTTCGATAAGCTTATATGATGTCACATTTTATTTTCCTGAGTCATATTAATTTCTCTCCAAGATCTTGTATTAATGATGGAAGAGTCGGACTTGGTTAAGGAGTTAAGGTCTAAATGTTGTCTCCATGCTCCCTGAACCACTTTCACAACTTGAGCCCGATGAACCCTGTCATCTTCATCTTGGAATATGCCCGTGCCATCAGGGAAGCAAAAAATTCATTACATGGATTACATTAAAAACCTGTACATTTTAGTACATCCAGGTCATCAGCTGACCTCATTTTTTGTGCACATATTGATGCTAAACCCAGACCTGACCAACAGAAGCATAACACCGCCCCATAGGCTTGTATGGTAGGCACTAGGCATGATGGGTGCATCACTTCATATGCCTTTCTTCCTACTGTGATGCCCCCTCACTCTGGAACAAGGTATATCTGGACAGATTACATTATCTTTTTTCCATTCTTTATGCTCCCTATCAAATTGAAACCGCTCCCAAATTGTTTCACTTCACAAGTGGTTTTATTAAGGCTACACAGCTGTTTAGTCCCAATCCCTTGAGTTCTCTTTGCATTGTGCATATGGAAATGCTCTTATTTCAATATTAAACATTGCTTTAAGTTTTTTTTTTTTTTTACAATTTGATTTCATTAAGTCATCTCCTTAGATGTTTTCTTTTCTTGATGCAGGACAATAATTTGAACCTTCAGAAACAGAGTGACATCTTTGCCATGACCACAAGATATGGCGTCTGACATGGTTGTTTAAGAAATGAGAAGCTATTCTGTGCATCAGTTAGGGTTAAATAACTTGTTGATTCATATTAAATCACTGCAGTTATTATACAATCGAAGAATCTTAACTATTTGCTTAGTTAAATCCAGATGGGAATTCTTTTTTTCGGGGTCAATGTAGTTAACATCTGAGACCTAAACTTACGTTAAGCACTAGATCAATACAATGAACCCCATGTGCAGGTATGTGTGCCAGTACTAATTTGTTCCTATTTTTCAGTACAATCTGGTCCCACTTTGGTCCTATTATTGTAAACCACATGGCCCAAAATCCTCTTGTAAGACGTAAAGACATTTCTTTAAAGTCAGTGTGGCATCTGGTACTGGTTAGCAGGCTTGTCTAACTGGGTTATGATTACCGACATCACACTCACCTCGTTATCATGAGTGATGTAGATTGCCTCATTGGCGGATGTTCCAAACACACACGCTTGACGTATTGATGCGGCATCCTGTGCGCTCATGAGGCTGAACAGGGGCCATTTGCTTACATCCACCATGGCAATGCTGTTGAAGCTCCAGGGGGAAGGGGGAGCAGATTTGGGTGGAGCAGGAGCAGATGCAACACAGCTACTGGAAGAGGCTCCGTGGCTACCGCCACTGCTAACACTAAACACACACACACACATCACATGCATTATAGACAGAACTCAATTTAGAGCCAGCAAATAAATATTCATATAGTAACATCCTACGTCATTAACTTTCTTTTGCGGTAATGACTGATAAACACTGTGATGTTTTTTGCTGGAGGATCAAGCACAGAAAGACGCTTTTCACAGAATACACTGTGCTTATGGCTAAGAGATCACAAGCTCAAATCTCTATGATAAAAAGGGCATCTGTGACCAGAAGTCCATGAAAGCAAAGAAGACAGACAGCAGAACGGAAACAAGAAACAATACTGGCTTCACTGGTTGACAAAGTTCCAGTTAATTAGTAACACAGGGAGGTTTTTTACCAATACCCGTTGACCTAAAATTATTATTTACAAGGCATAACTCCCACTATCGAGGTACCGTGACTGTGGTCTCACACCTCCAGGGTCATAGGTCCGATTCCCGCTTCAGTTCTGTGTTCTCCCTGTGCTTGGTGGGTTTCCACTGGGTACTCCGGTTTCCTCCCACAGTCTAAAACTGCTCTTTAATATGCATGTGTATCCTGCGATGGGAGGCTCCACGCCCACATTCACTCGAAAACCAATTTTTTAAAGACTATTTTGACATTTACAATAGAGATGAACCTGTCGATAGGCCAGGGACTGAAGTTTTTAGTTTGATTGGCCATGACCGGTGATCGGTATAAGATATAACTGATTCTCTACAAAGCACAGAAGCTTCCCAGTGGTCTAACAGACACACATTTCTATGAAGTCATTTATGAGAATTTTATGAGCTCTAATAGATTAGGAGGAGAGAGATTATGAAATGCTTTAAAGAATTTCATTTATAAAATCGTGATACTTAAAGAATCGAAACAGAGGTATTGTGATATCGTATTAGATGACTCCCATCCCTACGTTATCATAGTAACTACGCTCTTTCACGAGAAAACAAGCAGATTGTTTAATATCCATTTCAATTTATGCAAAACTATTAAAGAAGCTGGTGCCAAGCTGCAGTATTAGCTACAGGGTTTGATGTAAACAATGCCCTGGGTGGGGAAACAGAAAGAAAAATGTTGGCTTTCTGGCTTGTCGGTGCTAGAAAGCACTCAAAAAACTATTGAAAGCTTATTATAAAGATTATTGAGAAGCAGAATCCCAAACACCTCACACATGAGCACGGAGTGCACTAAATACCACCATTAATCCATCACATATGCGGTGAACTCGGGCAGGGGGGCTTCGGAATATTCAGGATTTAACCATAAAACAATCTTAATGCGTTCTTCTCTAAGCAAAATATAATTAACATCGGTAAAATAATGATGTGTGTGAGAATTTCAGGAAGCTGTTGTCGCTAATCAACAGCTAACACAAGCTACTAGCTAACATCCTAACAGAAATAGCGCGCGCAGAAGCAGCTCGCGCAAAATCAACCGTCAACCCAGCTTCTACACTAACTATAGCTGGGTTAATAACTAACTAGAAAGACGGGTATTAACTAGGGTAATTAAGTTAACTTTTATGGTACTGACCTACAGCATCGCTCCATCAGCACACCGGAGAGAACTGAGAGAAAGAAAGAAAGAAAGACAGCCACAGAATCAAAACAACCTACCTAACAACCAAACCGGTTTGTTTCAAACACTATTACCAGCTAGAGCTTCTACAGCTTTCAGTATTATAATGATATATGCACAGTGTGTGTATGTGTGTGTGCGCGCGTGCGTGTATCAGCCACACACTCCACTTACGTCACCCAGTAAACACACCGCCTCCCACTCAGGCTTACTGTACAAAAGAAAAGACCCTGAAAAATAAAGTGCTTTCATTTTAGTCCACACACATCAAATCACGTGATAACGGCAAAACAAGCCGAAAATTATTATTATTTTTTTTTTTTATTACATTCCAAGCTGAGTAATAATATTTTGCACAGTTATCAAAGTGGATTTATTGTTAATTTTGTCAAGTGATATAAATCATAAAGCACAATTATCAGTTATTATATTTAGGGCTTTTTCACAGTAATGTACCATATCCTTATCAGCCCTTTGTTGTCATAGTGTGTGAACGACCCTATTGTTTTCCTAAGAATTTTTGTTATTTTATTTTTTAGGCTTTTTGGGCTTTTTAATCTTAACATGCTCAAAAACTCATGAAAATTGTCAGACACCATTGGATTAACAGATGCCATGAGGATGCTTGAGAGTCTTGCACACTTGCGAAACCTGGTATACATTTACAGGTCATTGAGCTGAAAAACTTTCAAACTTTGTCATAGGTTCAACTCAACAGGAAGTCAGCTATTTTGTGTCCTTTGCATAATGCACCTGAAAGAACTTGATACATTCTTCCTAGGGAAGTTATATGATCGTCACCAAACTGGGCCTACGTGATCTCAAGACATTGAAGATGCAAAATTGTAGAGGGATTTTTGATATTATGTGTGGCGTTATATTGAGTTACTTCATATTGTGATGCTTTTTTTCCAGCATCTGGGGCTTTTTGGAGATCTAAACATAAAACTCCCCCCTTTGTCAAAATGATGTCATAATGATATTGGTATGTCACCTTTAAACGCATGTGCCCCTTATTACCAGTGAAGGGCAATCTTAATGCTTCAGCATACCAACACATCTTGAACAATACTATGCTTCCAATGTTGTGGCAATAGTTTGAGGACTATCCTTGCTATTCCAACTTACATTTACATTTACATTTAGGCATTGTCATAGTCCAAGTACTGGAGAAACAGATGCGTCTTGAGTCGTCGTTTAAAGATAGTAAACTTTCCTACTTTATAGTTCTTGCTTTGTCCCCCAGTGTGAACCTTTTTTTTTTTTTGTGCTTCACTTTATCAGATAGATCCTGTTTAAGGGATTTCTTTATTCAACAAGTCGGGAAAGTAATCGGCTCTGGTTGTGGCAAGTGAAATTTAACTCAGTTTTCCAAAAAATGTGGTTAATCACAGTTCATTCATGTTATAGCATGAATAAAATAAATTAAGCCATCATTTAAAAACTTTCTTTTGTATTTACTCTGGTTATTTTGTAATATTAAATTGTTTGATGATCTGAATCATTTACATGTAAGTGTGACAAATATGCAAAAATAAATACAGTACATAAATAAAAATCAATCAGGAAGGGGCAAATACTTTTTCACATATCCTTATTACATACTACAATTTCTGTATATGAAGCACTTATGCACTTCTGGTTAGTTGCTAACTGCATTTCATTAGATTTGTACATGTACTTTGCACAATGATAATAAAGTTGAATCTAATCTTATCTAAAAACTTATTTATTTGATCAAGCCTTTGGTGAATAAATTAGTTCTTAGGTAAAGGTGTAAATCTGTAGGACTCATAGACATACAGTTTTATGGTGAACTGGTATGTTTGGATGCTGTCTTCCCCACTCTCATTGATCACTCAGTTTTGTTGGCCAACTTTGAGACTGCAGTCACAAGACATCACAGAAAAACTGCACACATCAGCCCATTCCTTTTGTGATGTAACGGTAGTTGCTCAAATGTTTTAGAAATAGTACCTGAGCCTCTATCAGTGAAAGCAAACTTTATATTGAACTTTTTATAAACACCTTATATGTTATATTGAACTTTCAAACTTATAGGATTTTTCCTAGATAGTATAGTCATCATATTTTGAAGTCACCATAATTATTCATACATTCACTCGAAGGCAAGATTACCTCTTTTTTATAATAATTATTATAATTATTATAATGTAATTTTGTAATATAAATTACTACAATTTAGAAACATGACATTAAAAACAAAAGAGCGAATCAACTATTTAAAATATAGTCTTTTGCTTGCCACTAGTTTCCTTAATTTGCTTTAAGATTATTGTTTATTGAACATGCTTTATAAAAACCAGAGGTTTAATTACATAATAATAAAATAATTCAATAACAATTTAACACAAAATTTCATATAATTTAACACATTAATGCATGCATCCTGTAACCATAAATGTGCATTGAACAAAACAAAGGTTACACCCTCACTCAAGAAGAATGCTGGCTAACTTGTTTAAGTCACGTGATAGAGGTGTTTAGCAAAAACTGCCATATATAAGGAAATCTGCTGTGGCTACACATTGTAGCTTCTGATTCGCACTCTTTTTGCCTGAACAGATCGTAGGTCCTACATCAGACCTTTGGAGCGCCTTCCTGCTGACTTAAATTTCTCCTGGGAGCAAAAGGTGGAAGTTCTTCTCAAACGAAACACATCAGTGACGCCATAACAAGAAAGAAGAAGTCTGCAATGGGGTCCAGTCTTCAGAGGCAGAAAAAGTTCAAAAAGGTGCCCCATGTTGTCTTATTGGGCCTGGACTCGGCTGGGAAATCCACTCTGCTCTACAGGCTCCACCGAGGCGCCATCATGGATACTACGCCTACCATTGGCTTCAACGTGGTTACCCTCCAGCTGAACAAGAAGTCAATGCTGACCATTTGGGACGTAGGTGGTCAGGGGAGTCTGAGGCCCAACTGGAGGTACTATTTGGAAGGATGCAAAGCGCTGGTGTTCGTGGTGGATGCCAGTGACAGGACCCGCATTGACGAAGCAAAGATGGCTCTGAAGAACATTTTAAGTGATCAAAACCTGGAAGGTGTTCCATTGATGGTCTTGGCTAATAAAACCGACATACCAAATTCGATGGATTTAAATGAGGTGTGTCAAGAGCTGGATTTAGTAAGCTACACCGACAGGGTTTGGGAGATCCAGGCATGCAGTGCTTTAAAAGGACTCGGACTAACGCAGGCTTTCCTATCAGTAGCCAAACTGGTTCAATAGCAGTGTGGAAATATGGAGTCAATGAAGAAATAAACAATATTCAAATGCAAGTATTTGGAATAACAAGGTTTGTCGGTAAAGTCTGAAAGCTAGTGGGAAGGAAATGAGAATGGTGTGATATAACTGATAAGATGAAAGAAGACAAAACAAGAAAGATTTAAAAGACTTTTTTTTTTGACCAATTGAGAAATGATACAAGAAACTTAATGTATTACAAGAATGTCAGATTTATTTATATGAATAGCTTATGATATAGTCAAATGCACAAATGAATGCACTGTACTAATTGCTATGTGATTGAACTATATTATTCTTGACTCTAGCAATACAAAAATTGTGTATTATGATATAACAAAATAATTCTATTCATCATGTTGTCATGTTTCTGTCTTGGGTGCATTACTGAGGTAGACTTCATGGGTGTGTTCCAAATTCAACACATCGTCCACTTAGTAAATCATTTTGCCCATCAAAACATGGAATTAAAACATAATTCACTTCATAACTGCTGAGCAACAAATCTGTGCCACTCTGTGTTAGGACTATGTAATTAGGACAGAAATCACTGTGTTTGGCAAATATGTTTGGCAAATCTAAGAGCTCAAACAAAATTACAAATCTAAACGATATGATGACTCATGTATCTCATTTAGTCCTTCTCTGTTTCTCCCTAAACAAACCCATCAAACCTGCATATCTACTTCTTCTTCTTCTTCTTCTTCATACATTGATGGGAGTTCTGTAGATGCTGCCATGACTGGCAAAGCAACAGTCCTGGCACTACAACCCACACACCATTAAAGAAGACCAGGTAGACCCACAGATAGAGCCAGTTCTTGATATTCAGGTTAGGACTTCCTATCAGCCAGTCTGGGCAAAAGGTCATCCAGCCTCCATACAGCTCACACACACACAGGCTGATCTGAACAAAGTGCCTTGAATGTAGGGCAGAGAATGTTAGTGTTAAGGTTTTACATGGGTACGTGTTAACACATTTAAAAACATAAAGTGCATAGTTCTTCCCAGCTGGTGACCGGGTGTGTGATTTTAAGTTTGGATTTTTTTTTTTTTGAGGGAAAAAAAAAATTTGCACACAATTGGGTGTTAACGAACAAAACTTACATAGAGTGATGAATCTGATTCCATTAATAAATCAAATATAAATAAAAAATACAGTTAAGTGGGATTGTTTTCATATTTTGAGTCTTTAAATGGAAAAAATATAGAGAATGTACCACTTTTGTACAAATCATATATTTAAAAAGATTTAAAAAAAGATGATTTAATACAGATGATACAGAAGAAAGGGACAAGGGACTGCAATACTATTAAAAATATATATAAAAGGCGGTCAAGCCAAAGCAGGACTTATTTATTAAGGATAATTTCTTGTGATTGAAGGCGTAAAACTGATTGACATTTAAGCACAGTACGGTGATGAGACTCTGACTCTGTTACTCTCATAACTGTGTTCTGTTATTCTGGCCAATCAAAAGTCCCGGTTTGACTTGAACATCCCTCATATGATAGTCAGAATGAGAAATGCATATTTTTTAAGTAGGTTATTGGGTTTTGCACTTTTAATGTAAATAAATACCTTTAAGACGTAACAGACTAAATGTGTTCACCTGTAATGCTTGTCTTTAATAATAGCGTAGACCAAAAGCAGCGCTAGGGACCCGTCCAGCACGACAGTCAGCAGCTCCAAAGATACGATGGTTGGGTCTGAATGGAGCCAGCGCTGATCTGCCTTCCCGTATTCCTTCCCTACAAGACATTAAATAAAGCAAACGCTCTCATTCCACCAGTCCATATTTTATTCTGTAACAACAAATGTAAGAAAAATAACCATCAATTGTAGATCATTAGCAGGCAAAGATAAAGCTGCTGAAATGTACATTTATTTTACAGTGCTTGCTATTCCTGACTTAAAAGAGATATACTCAAAGTGAACTTAGAATAAAAGAAATACAGAACCACACTCAAAACACAAAGCGCTTTTTCAGATTTTAACAGCATGTCTTTGTTAATTAATTAAAATTGAGACCGTACGTTACTTTTACATTTAGGCATCTGGCAGACGCTCTTATCCAGAGCGACTTACAAATGTGCTTAGACGTTTCTGTCACTGGATAGATCCTTACACTGGTTACTAAGTTACTAACACAATACCACCAGTCAAACACTACTGGGAAGGTTTTTTGTTTTTTTTTACATGATGTTTAATGTGAAGAAATGCTACTAAAGTACTGAATGTATGAAGTCTAAACATTAACCTTGCTAATAGACTATAGGAGAGTTAACCTAACATGCTTTTTTTTTTATTACAGGAACATGGACTATTCCCCATTTTTTCCTCCTCCCTAAATATACTGTATACACATTGCTTCCATCTGTACTGGTCTACCAAAGGATAGGTGAGACATGGCAAGGTGGGGATTAGTGCACATTTTTCATGCATATTCAAATCATGTTATTATCTACATAGTCCAATATTAATAAAAAGTGAAAACAACAAAATCGCAAAAAATGAGCATTTTTTTTCTTGTACTCTTAATTTAATTCTCACAAATCTAATATCTCTCATCCTTCTTCCATACCCAATCATAAGATTTTTGTTTGAAGGGGTAAACAGTCAGTTTAACACTCTTTTAAATATTACACCAAAAAAAAATCACTTTAGCAATACCAAATTATTACAATTACTTATTGAATTATTATTAATACTTATTCAACGTAAACTTTTGTAGCTTTTGTAGATTTGCTGTTCTCAATATTATCAACATGTAACTTTAAAAAATATAGTTAAAAAAGAGAAAATAAATTGTGCCAGACTCTAGTGATCACCTTAGATTAAAAAAATTCTGAAATAATTATTTTTATTATTCAAAAATTATATAGAGATTTTTTAAAAATAATTTTCTGCCTTTACCATTACCTGTTTTGTAACCTGAATGTTATAAAATGTTGGACATTCAGAGAGATTTTAATTAATTCATTCATTTTTTCAAGTTTACTGTTGGACAATCAATAAACTTTTTAATATAGATAATATTTATATGTATCTTATATAAAAAGATACATATAAATATTATACTTCACCATTATTCATTCCTTCTATTATCTTCTGTACCACTTATCCTGTACAGTCTATCCCAGGGGACTTCCCAGGGGATAGGGTGCCAATTCATCACAGGACACACACATGCAAGAGAACATGCAAACTCCATGCACGCAGACCCTCGAGGAGAATTGAACACTCGGGCCTGGAGGTGCGAGCCCACAGTGATGACCACCACGCCACTGTGCCGCCTTATTATATTATAATATTATATAAATATTAAAGCCAATCTTGCAATTTTAGAGAAAAACAGAAATGTGGATATGCATATAGGAATTGTATGTATGAAAGGGGTTAACTTTGATCACATCTTCTATTATTACATATACACTATATGCCCAAGAGTATTTGGTCAATCCTGCAAAGACATTGTATCCAAATACATGTACTTCAATATGGAGTTGGTCCCCATTTTGCAGCTATAACAGCTTCTGTTTTTCTTAAAAGACCATCCACAAGATTTTGGAGTCTTTCTGTGAAAATTCGTAGAGCATTTATGAGGTCTGGCACTGATGTTGGACGAGAAGGCCTGACGCGCAATCTCATCGTTTAATTTCATCCTGAAGGTGCTCGATGGGGTTGAGGTAACAGGGCTCTGTGTTAGGGCCAGTCAAGTTCTTTCCCCACTGAACTCATCAAACCATGTCTTTATAGTCCTTGCTTTGTGCACTGGAGCACAGTCATGTTGGAATAGAGAAGGATCTTGCCCAAACTGTTGCTACAAATTTTGAAAGAAGTATAACATTTTCCAAGATGTCTAGTTATGCTGAAGCATTAAGATTGCCCTTCACTGGGGATAAGGTTTGATTAAAACACCTGGATTCAATAAGTAACAAATCATTTTGTCAATAAATTGTAACTGTACAAAGAATAAACCCACAATCTCTTGACATTTCATGTTTTTTAGTAATAAGGAAACATCTGAATTCAATAATTAACATATTTGCTCAAATACATTTAAAGTCCATATTGTGTACACTACCGTTCAAAAGTTTTAGAACACTTTCTAACTCCATGATGGTTCCTGATTTTTATTTCTTTCTACATTG
>JAQQZT010000010.1:10175734-10199106 GCA_030068275.1 Clarias platycephalus
TCCAAAGATATGCAGGTTAGGCTAATTGGCGTTCCCAAATTGCCCGTAGTGTGTGAATGGGTGTGTGTGTGTGTGTGCCCTGCGATGGATTGGCACCCTGTCCAGGGTGTACCCTACCTCGTGCCCTAAGCCTCCTGGGATAGGCTCCAGGCCCCCTGCGGCTCTGAATGCAGGATAAAGCGGTATAGACGATGAGTGAGTAAGTGAATAGCACTTCTTTCGGATCGGGCCAGCCTTCACTCCTAAGCGCATCAGTAACCCTTGGCTACCCATCACCCTGTCACCAGTTCAATGGTTTTCCTTCCTTGGATCGCTTTTGGTAGTTCCTGACCACTACAGACCAGGAATAAGAGCTGCAGTTCTGGAGTTGCTCTGACCCAGTCGTCTATCCATCACAATTCGGCCCTTGTCAAAGTCACTCAGATCCTTACGTTTGCCTGTTTTTTTTCTGCCTCCAACATGTCAACTTCTGGAAAAAAGGTTCACTTGCTGTCTAATATATCGCACTCACTTCCAGCTGCCATTGTAATGAGATATTGAAAATGTAGCTAATGTGACAAGGGTCACATTGTGATGGTTAGATAACTGGGTCAGAGCAACTGCAGAACTGCAGCTCTTGTGGGATGTGTCCTGGTCTACAGTGGTCAGGACATACCAAAAGTAATCCAAGGGAGGAAAACTGGAGAATTGGTAGCAGGGTCATGGGTGGGCAAGGTTCACTGATGCACATGGGGAGTGAAGGTTGGTCCATGTAGCTTGATCCATTAGAAGAGTCACTGTAGCTCAAATTGAGGAAAAGATTAATACTGGTTTCATTAGAAAGGTATCAGCACACCTAGGTCATTACTGTTTTGGTGGCAAAGGGAGGACCTACTCAATATTAGGACGGTGACCTGTGATGGAACGTCATCTGGATTCTGGATCTCGTTTTACTTAGGCACTGAACAGGATAAAACACTTACTAGAGAGACCTGTGAACAGGTAATTCTTGAATAGCCATGGGTCCAATGGGTGTTATGAGAAGTACTGTTTCCTCTACCCTTCATATTGTTAATTTTCTTATAACATTTGTATTACTTCTCTATGATCGTTTTAGGGCTTCTGTCTTCACATGATACAACCACAGAAATCCCAATGAAAATAATTTGGGGCTTGGACATGGGAGGTATCAATACACTGACTGACCATTGAGTCATCACTAAAATACCATATTCGTAGGTCAAAACCCTTGCAAGAATGTACAGACATTAGGCTGCTAGGAATATTTTCCTGCACCAACAATGTGTTCATGGGCATATTTTTTGAGATGCAAAAAATAGGTCAGGACCTTGGACAGCAGCCATGTCACCCCATAAAACCCAGTTCCCACTTAGACAATATTTTACAATATTAAATATGAATAGTATTGCAATTACTAATATCAATATTAGACAATATTTGCTATGAATCGTTGCAGTTTCATCTTTCAAAAGCATTGCTTGCTGTGGGTCCCGGCCGCATGGTGGCTTAGTGGTTAGCACTGTTGCCTTAACCTCCAGGGTCTGGGTTCGATTGCTGCCTCATGCCCTAATTTCTTCTCGGGTTGGCACCAGGCTTCCGCGACCCTGTACACAGGATGAAGTGGTATAGACAATGAGTGAGTGAGTGACTTCTGACTGAGCAATCTGATTGTACGAGTGGTTTTCTATGAGTGGTGATAATAGACTGTAATAGCACTGAGACGTTTAACTATATGTATCACTTCGTGTCACAGGTGTTCTAATGACCATTAATTAAACTAACTGTCAGGTAGTGTCCAGCATAGGTGAAAGCAGGTCCACAGTACTGAGGAGAGAGCAACTACCTGACAGAACTCACATTCAAAACCAGTTATAGTAGAACTTTCAAGCAAGAAAACACGTCTGATAAATTTGTCATCTTAAACGACACTGTCTCCTTTTTGTTTGATTCATGCCTAAAGTGAGCTGCAAACAACTAAGCTGAATCCCAAATCTTTCACTAACCCCTAATCAGTGGCACAACTTGGTGTATGGGCCATGTGGGTTATACACCCTACATAGTCCACCATCTTTCCATCTAATGCTATTTGGGATAGCGGTTAGTTAATTCCACCACGCATGAAAGGATACGTGTTGGCGGGGCAAAATAACTGATTAAATAAACAAACTAATTCTAAAGAGTTGATAATACACGGTGTTTGTGGAACTGTTGTATAAAAGCAATATCACACCAGAGGTCATGCTGTTGTGCTGAATATCAGCACGGCTTGTGATGCACTCTGGCTGTGACCATATCACAGTCATGCTAATATCCACCACAACAGCATGACCTCATGTGTGAACCAGTACAACTACTGAAATATCAACCAGGTGAAAGAGAGAGATAGAGATAGCAATAAAGAACAGATGGCTAACAGCAAGTTTATTTTGGTTAGAATAATCGATACATAAAGCACGTCCTGAGGGAGTGAGGAGTGAAATATGTCGTGTTGCTGTGGAGAGCTGTAAAAGTGGTGAAGTGGAGAGCAGTGGAATTGTGGATAGTGCATAGGGGGGGCAGTGTGAATGAAGGAGAAGGAAAGGGAACAATTACAAGTCAGCCAGGAGAATCAGCATAGAATTTAAATAGAATTACTGTATAGTCCAGAGCACAGCAAAGAGCCTCACTGTAAGTGTAACTGGCTCAAAGAAAAGGGAAGAAGAAAAAAAGAAAAACACTCCAGAGAAAAGGAGACGTGACACCCGACAGACCCCATTTTTAAAACACCTCCACTGCTTAGCACTATTAAGATTTGCTCTGCTTTTAATTCATTTAATCAAAATGAAAAAAAAAAAAAAAAGGCACAATGAATTTCAACTCGTTCATCTTTAATATGCACAGGAGTTGAAGAAAATACAGATGAGCCACCTTAAAGAGTGTTTCAATGATAAAATTTATAAAAAGATACAAACAATCGAGGCCAAAATGCGATCTGACGCAGTAATTTTTTTTTTTTTTTTTGTTGCATTTTTTTTCCTCCCATCTTCTCTTAAGCAAGTAAAAATCTTGCAACCAACAATAAGCTTGTATCTGTTTCGGATACAAGACAAAATTTTTTATTCTTTAAAGTGGCTCTTTTTTTTTTCTTTTTTTAAATAAGTGTCTACATAAGTTCATGAATTTCACACCTATGCAGGCCTTTGTTCATCAATAATAAATGGATAATTCCCCCCAAAAACAAGACCAAAAAAACCCCACAAAGGCTGCCATTTGTCCTCAAATCTTCATCAGTAGTCTGCAGCCAAACCACAACCTACATTAGTCCGAATGTAAATGTTTGTTTTTCCATACATCCCCTTACATTTAAATGCTGAGGGACAAAAACGTACAACTGTCCAGTCATGACAAATAAAACGCCTGTTTCAATACACTTATTCGCCTTCACAAAGAAAGTGAATCTCAAAACAAAGAAGACCCCATTTAAACAGCGTTATTATTGTTCTCAAATGTCCTGTCAAACATCTAAATTGTGGCAGCTTTTCCGGTTTATACTTTACACAGGAAAGATACTTTTATTAGTTTATACAGTTACGTTTCGTAGCAAATAAATCTAACAAATAGAAACAGCAAGAAACTGCCATGGAGCTCCATTTTCCATTGCTTGTGTATACATTAAGCGAATGTCGCTTTCCAAGAACGGTTAGGCAAAATAATAATAATCATAATAATAATAATGACAAAAGTGTGCATATAAGACTGAATCAAAGCTGCAAATGTGGAAGCATTTCCACCACAGAAAAAATAAATCACAGTTCAATCACTTCTGCAAAGTTTTTCCTCTGCTGATGATTTAAGCCTACTTTTAAATTTTTTTTTTTTTGAAACAGAGAAAATCTATTTTCTTCACATGTGACGGAGGGGAAAAAAAAGATCAAATTGAGCATCCTTTTTTTTTTTTTTGCATTTGTACGAACTTCTGTTTTGAAATTGGTAAAATGAAGAATTACTCCCAAATCAAGTGTGTGTGTGTGTGTGTGTGTGTGTGTGTGAGATACTGAACGATCCAGACCGTCATGTGTGCAGAGGTTCACAAACACTTCAAACGGCAATGGCGGCATCCCTCAAAAAGTCTTGTTGAATTTACGCCTTGCTGTGTTTAGTGATGGCTCCGCCCTTTCCTTTCCTTACATGGCATTGGGTACCATGCCAAGATAAAAAAAAAAAGGTGTGACTCCGCATGGTTAAACTAGAATATGTACATTTGTGTGATTTCTTAATTTTGTGTTATTTCCCCACTTTCCATAAACATGTCACAGTTCCATGATGACTTCATAAAAATAATTAAAATAGAAGTAGTATCAGTGCTAGCGTACATGCTATTTGCACACAATAAAAAAAAAAGGAAAAAGAGAATGAAGAGGCAAAAAGACCCCCGCTTGCTGGATGAACTGCTCCACAGACAAGTCCACAGACACCTCTGAGAAGGGGAAGCATGTTCCACATGGCTTAGCAGAGCAGAGGCTGGATGTCTTAATATAGGGTGTCTGTCCTAGCTCTCTAGAATTAACATCAACATTGGGCTGCGACATCCTGGGGAGAGAAATTTGCTGGAAGGAGAGAAATAATAAACGACAACGACGACAAAAAAAAAAAAAAAAAAAAAAAAAAAACACTGGTTTGTCTACCCCACACCCTTCACGTCTTCCAAATCGGCTGATACGATGGCTGGTAGAAGAACTTCCTAGAAATGTCGATGCACATATATGACTCAAGTCTGTGTGTTTGTGCGAGTGAGCAAAACAGCAGAATTTTTTCCTTTTGGCAACTGCAGTATGACCAAAGTCGTTGTCTCCTCCCTCTTCTTCTTGCAAAATGTGTAGACTTCACTCCGACTTCGGGTGACGCTCGGGAGAGATATTTGTATATCCTTCAGTGCAAGTTACACCTGTAGATTTTATGCATTTTGATTGGTTTTGTCAGGTTAGTGAGTTGCAGGTTGATAGGTGATGGTTGGTTGTGATCGTGGTGAGGGGCGGCGGGGGGGAGGGGGAGGACAGCAGCAGGAGATCCCGCCTGGTTCGAGTTCTAACTTGGCTCTATTAGAACTTAAACTCCTTGGTTTGGAGGTTGGATGTGGGGTCGAAGTTGAACGTGCCGCCTTGTGTGGCTTCGGGGATCAGACTCGGGTCTTCGTCGATCTACATCAGATACGGGCATCGAGAGAAATACATTTTAGGGTTATGAGTTTGGAACGGAAAGCTGAAGCCCAAAACCAAGATACTTACATCATCTCCTGAAAAGTACTGGTCAATGATCTCAAACGCGAGTTTGTAGATATCCTCATTTTCATGCTGCTGCAGGTTTTCAATCTTTTCCAGTCCTGATGAAAAAATGTTTAGAAGAACGTTTAGACTACACGCAGCAGCAGACAGTAGGGATGCTTTCACGAACGTTCATGAATTTTTTAAGGAACCTGTACAAGAAGGTGGACATAATACATTGCTGTGAAAAAAGTATTTGCCCCCCTTCCCAATTTATTTTATTTTTTTTTTTTCCCATTTGTCCCATACCAAGATAACCAGGGTCAATACAATAAGCAGTTTTTAAATAAGGATTTTTTTTTAACAAAGGGAAAAAAATAAATAAATGTGAACCTAATAACTGATTGTTCCACCCTTGGTGACAACAACAGCAATCAAACTTTTGCCATCGAGTCTTTCACATTGCTGTGGAGAAATTGTGTCCCCCCCTTCTTTACATTCATTATTTTAATTTAGTCATACGAGTTTATCTTGCGTAAGATCACACCATCACATCTCAGCCAAATTTAAATCCTGACCTTGACTAGGCCACTCCAAAATCTCAGTCATTCAAGAGATGGACATGCTTGTGTGTTTGTCCTTGAGCTTGATGTCACAAACTGATGGCCGGACATTCTCCTTCAGGATTTTCTGGTAGAATTCACGGTTTCAATTACGGCAAGTCATCCAGGTCCTGAAGCTCTGAAGCCCTGGGTCATCACGCTACCACCACCATGTTCTTCTTATGAAACACTGTGTTCGTTTTATGCCACCTTCCAATAAGTTACATTTTTATGAGTTCACAATATTTGCCCAAAGTCTTGTGGATAATCAAGATGTTTGTGCCAAATGTGAGACGAGTTTTTGTGTTCTTTTTGGTCAGCAGTGGAGTTCGCCATGGAACACACCCATGAATGCCATTTTTGCCCAGTCTCTTTCTTACTATTAAATCATGAACACTGACTTCAACTGAGGTAAGTGAGGCTTGCAGTTCTTTAGATGATGTTTATGGGATGAGTTGTCATTACTCTTGGAGAAAGTTTTGTAGGTCGGTTCCTGGGAAGGTTCACAGCTGTTCAGAAATTTCTCCATTTGTAGATGACGGCTCTCACCGTGGTACGCTGGAGTCCCAAAGCCTTAGAAACAGCTTTGTAACCCTTTCCAGACTGATACATAAATTACTACAGTACATCAGTTTCTCACCTATTCTTGAATTTGTTTAGATCATGTTTTTTTCCCCCTTAACATTTGAAATAATCATTTAAAAACTGCATTTAGTATTTACTTGGGTTATCTTTGTGTAATATAAAAATCTGTTTAATGACCGAATCATGTAAGCGTGACAAAAATGCAAAAATGGCTGAAGGCTGAGAATCATGAAGAGCGTAAATGTTAAAAGATTCCATTTGACAAATAAGTGTTGTTTAGGAAAGCAAACACCACTCAAAAAGTTTTTTTTTCAATTAAACGATACAAACGTTCTTTGACTCATGGTGCCTCTGCTGAAGTTCCTGTAATGAAAGCAGCCCTGTCGCTCATCACTTAGTATATACCGAGTCCGTCCTCTGTGCTGTGCTCCGTTTACCTCCACACTCCTCGATGATCTCGGCGATGGTGCTGGCCTCCTCGCCCGCCATAATCAGGATGTTCTTCAAGCCGTCTAAAACCACTTGGACCACCTGCGAGTCCTTCACCGAGAGCAGGTTACAAAAAGGTGGGATCACATTCTGCTGCACCAAGTACTCCACCTGTCAATCAAATAAATCACAGAACAAGAAGAGGAACTGATTCAAATGTTTCTTATTCGCTGTACTTCTTACTTATAAACAACGTAAAAAAACAAAAACAAAACAAACCTGATCTTTTCTTCCGCTTATTGTTAAGTTGCTGATGGCCCATGCTGCTTCTTTCTGTGTACCAAAATCTCCCTGGAAACAAGAACACGAGCAGAGATTTGAAGAAAACCTGGCACTCGGTTTTGTATAATAAGAGAAAGAAGAAGAAGAAGAAGAAGAAGAAGAAAAAAAAAAAAGCACTCTGTCGCATCCGACACTGGACCATTACAAAAGAGAGACGTGGTTCTAGAATTAGTGAAGGATAATTATTGTGTGTCTTACCTTGGCCAGCTGGTGTATGATCATGGGGATGAGCCCCGCATCTATCACAGCCTGCACCTGCTGCTGGTTCCCTGCGGTGATGTTGGACAGGAACCACACGGCCACCTGCAGAACACAAAAAAAAAAAAAAAAAAAAAAAAAAAAAAAAAAAAGAGAGAGAGGCACACTCGGATCATTTGCATCCTTAGAGGAGCTCATTAAACCCCTGAGGCTGAAAATTAAGACCTAGCGTACATGCAGCATTTAAAGTACGAATCATTTCACCTAATCATTTTTCCTTCCAGGCTCATTAAAATATTAGAATAATATTCATGATAAAAAAAAAAATAAAAAAAATAAAAAAAAAACATTCCAGATACAAGTTAATTACTGGTCTTGGGTCATAGTGACACGCAGCCCCTCCAATAATTCAGTTGTTCGAAAAAAAAAAGAAAGAAAAAAAGCCAGACTTCAAATATGATGATTCATAGACTAGACGAAAGAAGGTTCATCTCCTAGTGGACACTACTATTTAGCAAGTACACGTGCACCATGTTGCCCATGCTGTGTGTGTGTGTGTGTGTGTGTGTGTGTGTGTGTGTGTGTGTGTGTAGGCACCTTGTTGATCTTCTCTTTGGGGTGTGTGAGCAGATTGGGGAAATGAGAGAGCACATCACAGTTGAGCACCACCTGAGTCTGCTCGTCGGTCCCTGTCACAATGTTACCCACTGCCCTCAGTGCTGCCGTCTGAGTGAGAGAAGCAGGAAAAAAAAATTTAATTACACATCAGCATGTAACCGAAAACACATGGTGTCTAATGCAATTTCTTTAATAAAAATAATAATAATAATAATAAAACAAGAACACAAACTCCTTACTCATTTTTATTATTATAGCAATACATATTAGTTAAAAGTGATAATATCTGGAGTATTCCACTACAACTGTTTATGTAAAATAAAGATTGTAACTAATAAAGATTACAACTACTATTTGATTTAACATGGGTGGGGGGGTGGGGAATAAATAAATAAATAAATCGCTGAGAACACTGAGCTTTAACTTGTCTTAAGCTCCGAGATTGAGAACCAATACTGTAAGACAAATAATTCCTTTAACATCGCTTCCTAAGCAACACACACACACCTCTATAAACACTACAAGAAGCTGTGCTTTCAGGCAACATGACTGGACGCTGGTCATTAAGATTGGAGAAAATCCTAAGCAGAAGTTTTATTTAAATTTATTGTATACATGAAAGAAAAAAACTTTGACAACTATTTCTCTCAATTAAAAAACCTTAACCTCCATTTAAATCCCGACAATTTTTTTTTCTTATTCCGACCCTCACAGCGACTCCTATGCAAGTCTCATGGTAATTCTAAGGGCGTTTTCACATTAGACATGATTGATTTGTACCACACCCAAAAATGATTGCTCCCCCTCCTCCTCACTCCCCCGCTAGCCGACGTTCACATTATTTTTTTCTCTCCGTTCTCGGGTACACTTGCGTATTTAAACTCTCCTGTGGCAGTACAGTAACGCAGTAACAGTAACTTGCATCCTACTTGGTTTGTGAGCCAGAAACAAGGAAGTTAACTTATTATTAAGTTAATATTATTAATATTTCAGAAAAAAAATGTCACAATATTCTCTCGTGCCTTCCTACTGCATCAGTTACGGCTGTGTAGGTGCGGGGATGAGACTGGCGCGTGTTACATAAACACACAGATTTCGGAAAAGACGGACAAGACCGATGATGTCATGCCTAAACTGCGATCTGCTTCCGTTCTCAGGTACAACTAGCTTTAATATCTGATTCGATTCGTGCCCGAGTACTCCAGTTCTCTAGACCACCTCTTCAAACGAACGATTGTGATCAAATTAACCGGGCTAAATTTTAAAATGCACTTCGGTAAGATGCTCTTGGATAAGAGGAATCTACTAAATGCATCTAGTTCCCCTTCCATATTACTAGATTAGTGCTTAAATGTATTCGCCCCCTCCTCTGTGTACTTGCCTGAACTTTGACCTCTTGGTGGCTGAGCAGGGGGACAAGGAAGGGGACGACACCTGAGTCTATGACCATTTGTATCTGCTCGTTTCCTCCGTCTGTTAGGTACGATAAGGCCCACACTGTATCTACGAGAATCTAGAAGAGGGGGAAAAAAAAAAAAAAAAAAAAAAAAGAATTTTGGTGCAAACCTGCATGTCATTTGTACACAACACCTGAATTTCTGTAACAGAATGAAGAGTCTGGTGTACTCACATTTATGTCTGTGTGGTATATGAGGACACACAGGGCAGGAAGGATCTGTTCAAGACAGAGAGAGACACTAATGAGCAGAGGTTTGTACAAACTGATCTCCTCAACTGACTTCAGTCTTCATGGGTTCTGACACTTTACAATATCCAAACAGGAAGTTTAATATCGGATAATGTACGTCTCCTCTCGAAGACGATAAACCCAGAGTGATGATGATTAAGCAGATCCGTATAATAATAAATATTAAAAACAAAAATCTGAATTGTACGTCACACCAGTCACCTTTACACCTTTGTGTTTATTACAGCTCGGGAGGATGAAGCGGGATTTTTAGAGTAAACTGTTATCTTGAAGTTGCAGGCAGGGTTATACAACGATTTCACACATGCTTTGGATAGGTTTTCTTTTAAATTTGAATAAATAAATAAATAAACACTCCCTCACCTCCTGTACTGTTTCCATCGGTGGGGGAGGGTCTTTGTTTCGGCACAGGTTAACAATAACCCAAGTGACGTTCCTCAGGAAAGTGATGGGGATGGAGGGATTAATGAACGACAGTAGAGGTTTGACCACACCCAGGGAAATGACGTAGTCTCGACACTGTGGACCATCACCTGCACGGGTCACAAATTAGCAGTTCAATCAGTTCACATTCCAGGTTTAATCTTATAAAACAGCTTCTTAAGTTATTATCATCTTTATAACATCAAACTCCTAAGCCGTCATGTAGTACCGAGGGAACTGTTTAGTTGTTCCTGTTCATATGAACAAGTTAAATACCCATGTCCTAACTAGTCTCGGCATCCATATTTCCTAGTCTCATAGCAACAGCGCTGTCCGTTTAAGAAACAACCCTTCTGCCAAACCTACTCTGTGCCTAACAATGTTCCCTACAACATTTCAAAGATGATAACTTACCAATGATGTTGCCCAGCGCCCACACGGCCTGCTCACACACATTCTGATGAGGGGAATGGAGCAGTCTCAAAAACAAGGGAACAGCATCTAAACACACACAGAAAAAATACATTAATTTAAAAAAAAAAAAGGCATGAGAGGTCAGCTGAATCTAAAGTTCATATAGCTGAGAGAAATGCTCAGGGACTGGAAGACAGCCATCTTACTGGATTTGACCACGGCCTGCGTCTGTGCCGAGGTCCCCGACGCGATGTTGGTCAAAGCCCAGGCAGCTTCAAACTGCAACGAGGGACTGAAGAGAGAGAGAGAGAGAGAGAGAGAGAGAGAGAGAGAGAGAGAGACGATGAGAGATGAGAAAGGGAAGGACAGACAGTTCGAGAAATGACATAATAATGAAGACCAAAGGGTCAATAGCAGCTCCAGACTCCCTACAGACCCGAAACAATACAAAACGAGGAGTGAATCGCCTCAAACTAGAACATAACAGAAAAACCTAGTTTCCATCAGCTTGGTGCTTGTGAAGTATTTGACTTCAGTTATTAGACTATTATAATGAGTCTTTGTCAGACGCCAAATAATGCTCAGTGTTCACCTCAAGTCACTTAGGAGGAAGCTGCGATATACACTATATAAATACACTCTTCCCATTTTTAAATCTCACCGTAAAATATATATATATTTTTTTTTAATACACTTCGGTATTTAAGATGTGCTGAGTGATGAGGTATTCTTCTCCCCGTTTTTATTTTTTATTGTTTAATTTGTGCAACTTCTTATTGTTATATATGCATATATATATTTATTTGGATTTTATTTTTATATTATTGCTGTAATATAATTTCTATTGTCTGTTTCCATGTCTGCTGTTTTAGGATTGTACAGCACTTTGGTCAACTAAAGTTGTCTTAAATGTGCTTTAAAACTAATTTGACTTGACCAGACTAAGGCCAAAGGTTTAAGGACACCTGACCATTTCCTTCTTGAACCACCCATTCCAGACTTAGCCCAGCCCCTCCATTCCTGTTATAATACCCTCCTCCAACCCTTTTGAAGTCTTTTTTTTTTTTTTTTCCCCTTTTTTGCATCCAGCCTCAATATTTTTAGAAAGGCCAGAAGGTGCAGCAGGGGTTGAGGCAAATCATGCCTTCGTGGACCTGCCCTGAAGTTCTCGAAGGAGAAAATGTAAATGTCATACCATATAAAGGGAACTTGTACAAGTGAATGCTTCAAACTTTGCAATAGTTTACGATAAAAGAAAAAAAAAAAAACGTGCATTAGTGGTGTGTGTCCACATACTTTTGGTCACAATGTGTGATCAGTTGCCAATAAGTAGTGTGCTGTATGCGGTGTTCATGAGAACATTTTGATTCTACATTAAACTGCAGATAATACAAAAATACACACGGCGATACGTCAATATATCAGCCAATAGGAGTGGGTTTGGATCAGTGCATCAAGCCTTCACGTGGATGTTGAGCAAAATGGAGAAGAAATCGATGCTGAGGTCTAAAATAACAGAGAATATTTTTTCGCTGTGCTATTTTGGCTGATAAACAAGGAATACGAGTCTTTATAAAAACTAAATCAAGTCTGAACATTCACTGGGTGTATGATGCTCTAAGGCAAACAGGGCTAACACTGATAGCATTCAGAAGAGAGAGAGAGAGAGAGAGAGAGAGAGAGAGATGGGGGAAGGGAGAAAAAAAAAAAGCCTGAAAAGCATCACAGAATGAGGAGCGCTACATAATCTCCTTCACGCTCCAAATGCTCCCTCTTTCTTTCTCCCTTACACTTTCCATGCATTCACTCGCCCATCTATCCTCACATCCGTCATCCACGGAAACTTACTTGTCGTCCCTCTCCAGGCATTTGACGAGGATGGGTAGGATACCAGATTTTATCAAGTCATCGATCGGAGGGTTTCGGTCACTGGAGAGTAGTTTTCTGTTCACAGGAAGACCGTGTTAACATGCACACTGAAACAAAGCACTGAAAATGACTTCGACATCATTATAGGGTTATCGAATTAACAAGGTAACCCCAAGCAAACAAAAAAATGTCTAACCTGGCTGCTTGTACAGCACTGAGCTGTACTACTGCATTGTCACTGGTGGCATTCTGAAAGAGAGAGAGAAACCGAGTGAGGCTTAAAGATTGTGTGTGTGTGGCATTTATCATTTCTACCGTACATTAAATTTGCTCAACCAGTCTTATCTTATGTACACCACTATAATCCCACCAAAGCACTCACCTGTAAGATGGCATCTAGTGTTACATTTTGCTAGAATACAGAAAAGGAGAAAAAGGGGGGAAAAAAGGGAGGAGAAATATCGTGATTAGGTATAGCGATTTCAGACAGGAAACAAAACGTTTAAATTACAACATGATTTATAATATATGTCACATTAATAACTGGTAACAGTTATTGAATGAGGAAAGCTTGCAAACAGACAGCAGGCCAAAGGAGGAAACAAAAAAAAAAAAAAAGAGACAAGTCAAGAGGAGACCCTCTCACCCCCTTGAAGTCGGCGTCTACATCCGAGTCCTCGAGACTTTCGTCCTGTGGGACGTTGCGTTTTTTCAGTAGGTGTTCATCTCGCTTGTTCTGTAGAGGAGAGAAATATAACGCAGGCTGACGTTATATAATGCTGCTCAGACATGTGCATTACTACAACTGTGCATCGTCACTCTGAATCGAGCTATTAATCAAACCTCGCTAGCATAAACGTAACGATCTTCAGACACCGCCTCACATCCTACACATCCTAGAGCTTAAAAAAAGATCATGGCCTCCTTAATTAAAAAGAAAGTCATACTAAAAATCACACCATTAATAAATTTGCACAGCAGGATTATTTTCTATTAGGAACACTACATTCTTCAACACTTTCTTCTCAGGCTTAAGTATAACCCAAGTTTAAATGATTAAAAGTTTGTACACATAAATTGCTTTAATTTTATTGCACGCAAATACGTACTGAAAACTAATAAATTCGACGTCTGAGAATTAAACCACCATGGAGGCCTTCTGTACGGCTGGTTGTTCAAAAAAAACAAAACAAAAAACTGCTGGTTTACTGACACAAATTGCACTAATGCTGATTAAAGCTTAACATGGGATGATTTTATCAGCCAATAAATAGACCAGTTACTACCTTCCAGAGTCTATTCAGCTCTATTGTGCCTTATGTGATCTTAGGAACGCATCGAACTACACAAGTAAAAGCCTCAACATTCCTCTTTTGTTTGGTCCAAGCAGCCCTTTTATAGCCAGCTTCACAGATCAGCTGTTCGCCTCAACACTGGCTTGGTAGCTTCCTGTCAAAACATGCTCCAGCATCGATTAGTCCAACATCTGTAACAGCTGCTAGACTGGAATAGTTCTGTGGGCCGTACAGTCAGGACACTCATGCACATTTTAAATTAAGCTGACTTTCCCCCCCCGCTCCTTGTATGGGACAGCGAGGGTCTATCCGAGGCCTACAAATAAATCCCCCACCCCCCAACCTTGGACAGACAACTAGGTCACACCTTCCGGTTTTTGCTGCCTGCATACAAGCAGCTCTGCAATTACGTAAAAAAAATCTGTGCAGGACTTCACCGGGTATGCTTCACAGTTTACTGGCTTCATTTAAAAAAAGAAAAAAGAAAAAAAAAAAGGATAAAGGACTTAGAAATGTGTAGTCTGGATCATTCGAGCTCCACAAAACATAGCAAATGAAACGAGCAAGAGAAGTACAACTCCGGGTCTGGAAAAGTCTGCAGATTGGAGATGACTTCAACAACTCTTGTCCGTAACACATGGTGAGAAATGAGATCAAAACATTCTAAGCAGGCTGTGAGATCCTTTGATGACCGTGTGTTTCATCTGTCCGCATACGAGGTGAGCAGATGCCCGCAGACGGTAAACACAAGGAGGGCTGGAGCAAAGCACAGAACAAGAGGAGGTGATATCGATGTGCGTGCGTGGCCCACGCTACCGTTTCCATAAAAATAAAAAAAATCGTACCTGCTCCAAAAAAAATCTGCCATATAAAAGAAAACAAGCAGAACATACACTGCTCGGCAAAAAAATATCACTGACTTCATCCGACTTTATTTTATTGCCACATAACGTTGCTGAGCCTAAACCTGACCAACTGACGTAACCCAAGATCATAACACCGCCTCCAGAGACTTGTACAGTCAATCCGGACTCAGACCACATGATCTTTTCCCATTGCTCTGGTCTTTATGCTCACTGACAAAATAAAGCCATTTCTGATTAGTCTCACTAACAAGTGGTTTATGACCACACAGCTGTTTAGTCCCAATCCTGCTGTTACTTTCACTATTAAACAAGAGCTCTGATTTCTTTTTTTCTTCTCCCATCAGTCATCTGTTCCACATTTATTGACAGCACTATTTTCAAGCTTTTAAAAACATGATTGAGTAAAATTACTGGAATTGGGTTAAGAATCCTCACTCACTCATCTTTTATACCACTTTATCCTGTTTTCAGGGTCGTGGGGGCCTGAAGCCCATCTCAGGAGGCTTAGGGCACGAGGCCTCAGCTCACCCGTCTTAACAAGTCATACTTATGCAAAATATTTTGCATGTCTTTATCGCATAAATCTTGCCACTTGTCGTCATACACCAGTGGTCTTGGACTTCCTCAAATGGTAGAAGCGAAGTACATCTGGATGTGCGATCGCGCCACCTTAAAAAAAAAAAAATTTGCGCGCCACAGTGCTGTTCGCTCCGTTCGTGCTTCTACTTCCTGTTCACCAGACATCCAACTCCGTTAAAAAATATACACATGACTTTATCCACAATGGTGATGATCCTGCCTACAGGGAGGAAGTAGATCTTAATGAAGGACCGGTGTGCTGAGGATAATCTGCACCCCCCCAGCTTAGCTCAGCAAGATTTAGAAGCTGATCCGCAACTTTAGGAAGCCGAGTATGAACCACAGCGAGAGAGAGAGAGAGCTTGAGGTTTACATGAATCAAAGCTTCTCTCTGACGATCCTCATGTTCATCCTGACCAAAAAAAAAAAAAAAAGCTTGACAGCAAATTTATTTTCTCAGAAGGATAAAGGAAGATGAAACCTACAAACCACATCCTTACCAATTTCTTAACATGTGGAGAACATTAAGACTAGCTACGACACGGCCTTGTACATCAACTCCACGGTGTCCAACCACAAAACTTCGCATTGGGAAGCCATCTGGTTAACTCTGCCTGCCATAAAGAACTTTTACACACACACAGGTTTTTAAAATGTCGAGTTGTTGGTTTACACCAACACGCACACACTGCTCAGAAACGGAACTGTTGCAATATTGCTATCCACTCAGCCAAGATTGTGCAATATGTTTGTCATTCATGCAGTAAGAAGTGGTATGCAATGATCACGCCTGACTAACACAGACTGTTTTCACCAAATGCTATAAAACCCTGTTACCACCAACTCCTTCTCGCACAGGTTGTACACGAGTATCCTGCAAATACCAAGGTATTGCAGCATATGGTCACGTACTGCCATTGCACTTGTTGCACTGCAATAGGGGTGCAGCAATTAATCGATAATTAGATGATCAGAGATGGCAACTAATTTGGTTGTCGATTCATTTATGGTGTCGTCGGAACTGTGAGCGCTCTGACGTGTAGCCGCGACGCTTACAGGAGTGAAGTGAGTAATAGCGTGATGGTAAACACCACCACAAGCAAAAAGCTCCTACGTGTGGGAACATTTCAGCAAAAACAGCTGAATCAGAGTAAAAGACTCAATGCTGGCGGGGGCGTGGCCAAGCACCGCTTTGTGAGGGGCGCGAGAGTGTCGGGGTAAGTGGGAAAGGATTCACACTTGAAGAGAATGTGAATAATTAGTGTCTGTGTTGCTGCGAGTCAGGTTTTTATTTCCAGTCAATAAACCTTTCTAAGTTAAATTCTCTCTCTCCCGCCTTATTGCTGGATTTGTAACAATTTTTAATTGTTCTCTCTCTCTCACGCTGTTGCACTTTCCACTTTTCTTTCCAGCTCACAGAAACACATGCATGCACACACACTACTTATCCACATTCTCCTCAGGTGTGTCTCCTGTTCGGACTAACCTCACATTCTTCGCTCTTGAGAACACCTCTCACTGGACTCCGGTATGGGTTCCTGAGCGCGGAACGGTCGTGTTCTGGCTGACCCAAATGAAGACGGAAATGTTTCTTAATGTGAAAACGTCCTTAATCTCAGTTTTCAACATAACTCCCGTAATTACCATCCTGTATCTTTAAACTCGAATCGATAACTAGACGGGTTTTACATTTTCTGAAGAAAACAAGTTCGGACTTCTGGGCCTTTTATAATGACAGTTGCTACGGTGCTCTAAAGTGGTTGCTAGGGCGTGGTTTGACGGCTTCAAAATGATCCTGAGAGACTGATTGAGTAAAACGAGTCCACCTCCCATGTCTCTATTATAATGGGATCGACAGTAAAGTTCGGTTTCCATAGCAGGGAATGCAACTGTGAGCACTTCCTGATTCAATGGGGAGTACCTTCACCATTATGTGTCAATAGTGCAAATTTGGGCTCCTCTTGCGCTCCAGAGGTGCAACTTGTACCCTCTTATACACTCTGCTCTTGTAAGCCTCTTCTAACGTAATACATTTAATATTTCTACAAAATTCTGGCTCTGCACTAGAATCTGTCAAAGTTGATCTCAAAGTTAAAGGGCGGTAAATTGGCCGCTCCCTCCCCAATACTTAGAAAAGTCATAGCACCCCATTCCGGAAAAAGCTGGAACAAACCGTACGGTACCAGATATGCACGAAAGGTTGTATGGAAGAATTATATATATTTATATTATTATTAGTATTTTTTTTTTTTATCTGCAAGGTAATACAGGTAACAAGCACCACTCATTACATTTTACTGCTGCTATTTGGCTTTTACTTGGTTTTAGATTTTGTTTCATCAAGAAAGTTATGTACATATTTTTAATTAAGTATTCATTCTTATTATCTTGACTGTTAGTTACCACTTGCTAACACTTCGCTACCTCATGCTAAATTTAAAAGCCGAATAACTGCGCCATGCGCAACCCGATTAATGATTTCAATAATCGATAATCAAAATAGTCGTTAGTTGCAGCCCAACACTGAAATAGTCCGTGTGTGCCGTTTATTACTCTGTATTTAGAGAGAAGTAGGAAAGCTTTTCTTTATGCTGCACTGGTATAACGATAAAGTTGAACTGAAGTGAATTGTAGAGAGGCCCGTGAGCCATTGCAAGGGTACTCGGTCTGAATCTGGGCCAAGAACAAGTGCCCAGGCAGTGGGATGAGAGAAGCCTTGACCCAAATACTGTCACCCCAAGTGTGCGCTCCAATAGCAACCGTGCTGAAGGTATAGAGAGGCCCAAGCTGGGGAAAAGAAAGAGTTTAAAAATAAATAAATAAATAAATAATAATGATGTTACCAGACTGAAACTGTACATCCAAATCTCACAAAGGAACATCACCGATGCAGTACTTTTGAAATTAACATGCAGCACAATATGAAGAGTCAAAAAGAAGAACTGTGATGTTGGAGAAAAAAAAAAGAAGAAAAAAACCTTAAAAGGTCTTGACTCCATTTTAAAACACCAGAAGGCTTATAATTTTCCTGCAGTTTATGAGATTAACTACAACTGCATTTCAAATGACACGCCGATAAGCCGTGCTGGCTTCGGTGAAACTACGGCTCCTGAGGCCGGTCGCGGGACACGGATGAAACTGAAGATCGGTTTCGGTGTCATTTGTTTCAACCCAATAGACATTTTGTTTTGGAGACGAGTTTTAGACTCGCTTTTTTTTCTGGTGCCTTGGCTCATTGTTTTTTCGATCACTCAAACCTTGTTTGCAATTACATTGGAATTACAGCCGTCTACACACTTTCAACATTGTTAACAGATACAATCTGCACCTCAGCAAAATGTTTTAGATCACTTGAGGCTGAACAAAACTGAGTCCAAAAATAAATAAATTCTCAGTCAATCTGAGCTGTTACCTCTTATAATCTCTTAAAGCTGCAGTACGAAACATGACCAGATATCACTGAATTTTGACAGCCATAAGCAAAAGGGAAAAAACAAAAAATCTATTTAATGCTTCGTATCCAAACCAGTCTTTATTCAACGAAATCCAAAGCGAAAACGCAAGGAGAAAAAAAAAAAGAGTTGAAAACAAAAAAAAAGTGTTTTTGCTCCACATAATCAGTTAAAGTCAGAATCTGTAATTTTAGCCTGGTGTAAACATGTTTATCTGGATTAACAGTCTGCAGCTAAACAACACTTTTAGGAAGAAAATACAAGCAAATCATACTTATTCCTGAACAGCAGAAAAAGTTCACATTTTTCTTTTCTAACAAGTTATATATACACAGTATACAGTAGGGCTGCACGATACATCACTTCAGCGCAATAATAATCACTTCGCAGGAGCTGCGATGCAGGGTAGTGGTTTCCCCACCCAAGTATATTAATGGCCACCCAAGTACTGTGTGTGTTTGCGCACCCTCCTTAAAAATCCATCGATTAACTAGTAGAGAACGGTTCCCTCTCGCCCTGGCAGAAGGTGCAGGTACAGGAGCGGTGGAGTGAGCACGGTGTACCAACTGAGGTAAAAACAATGAGACAAAAATGTGCTATTTCTTTGCATCTGCAAGCCATTAAAGACGTTTTTAAATGAAGTCATGTTGGTTAAAATTAAATAAAACTCAGTTTATCATATTGCCGAGCCTGGGGGAAAAAAATGTCGCACTGTACTGCACAATCCTGAGCCCTATATATCAGGGCTATAGTTATATACAGTACACACACACACACGCACAGTATATACACATACACACAATGCTAATGCTACAAAGACAAGTATTGCTAAGGGTATAACCCTGTGCGTGTATACAGTATATATTTTCACACTCATACATACATGCATACATAATATACATACACACACTATATTGCCAGAAGTATTCGCTCGCCTGCCTTCACATGCATATGAACTTGAGTAACATGGGTAATATAATAGCCTCGGCATAACCGGATCACTTCTAGATGCAAGACTGCACTTTATTAAAAAATGAGCTGCCTTATTTTAGAGTAAGAAGCAACATTCATTATTAATATCAAAACATATTGGATCGTTGATTTGCTTGAACTGATTGTAAATACGGTGAGTCAAATAGCATAAACAAACCAAAATGAAAAAAAGTTAAAAAGGTGATTTAAAAAAAAAGGGTTTTTAACTGTCCTTTTTAAATTATTATTATTTAAGTTTCTATGAGGATGCCTACAAGATCACCCCAATTATTCTAAAATTATTATTTATATGTTGAGCCAATTCAAGCTGTCTGAGGAACAATCCTGTATTTCTACAAATCGCATAAAAGTTTATTATTTTTTTTTATTTAGCGGACACCCTTATCCAGCGCAACTTTTGTTTTTCCCCTCATTATACATTTGAGCAGTTGAGGGTTAAGGGCCTTTCTCAAGGACCCAACAGTGATAACTTTGGGGAACTTCCGAACTGTAGTCCAATACCTTAACCACCGAGTTACTCCAGACAACATATATAGCCGATCATATGGCCAACAACACAGCTTAAAATTACTGTACAACGATACATAATGATTTTAAAGGTGGCGCAATATTACTACTGCAATTTAATAAATTCATCAGATCATAAGTAAGCGTCACTTCAGCGTTTAAATCTTTCTCCAGAATTCACTTCGGCCTCCTCTACCTTTTTTTCTTTTCTTCCTTCTTCTCATGGCACTCACTCTCACCCTCTCTTCTGCTCGGTGTAAAAGTCATTGCTAATCAGAGTGGACTTGAAACTTGTGTTTGAACGTCAGCAGTCTTTATTTTAACCTCCATAAAATATATCAATGCTTATCTCTTATTTAATAAAGCGAGTCTACACGTGCATTGTACAACCATGTATGTAAAATAAAACTCCAGACTAGAACGTACTGTAACAAACCTAAGCCTGAGAAGATTCCTTACAGCACTTTTAAACCTTAGAGGTGAAGCCGATTTCCTGGACTTTTGATTAGTAAACCCCGTCCTGATGAACATTTCGTGACGCAGCATGAACTCCAGACGACCCCACACAAACTGCCGTCGCACCGAGCTCAGTTTAAAGGATCCGATGTGGTTTTTCCTCTGTTCTGCCAACCCACACATCCACCCACCCGACTGTAGCTGCACTGCATTTACAGATTCTTTAATCTGACCCTCTGACATGCATCTGTTTAATTAAGCTTACCAATTAAACACACGCTGACGAGAGGAAACAAGTTTATCGAAGCGTATGCCAAAGTGTGGATAACAACACGTGCACATGGTGAGATTTAATTTAAGTAAAGGAAATTCTTCTTTTTTTTTTTTTGTAAAATGGAGTGCGCAGGTAGCATATACAATCACTTTTAGATATTTTTGACCTGTATCTTTGAGATTTTCTTTCTACGGTCATTCAACAAAAAAAGAAAGAAAGAAAGAAAGAAAAATCAATTAGAATGGACGGACGGACTGGATTTACAAGATGACCTTTTGAGGTTACTGCATTAAGATCCGTGGTCATGTTCACTCTCAGAAACAGTTACTGAGTCACTGATATTACATCAACAAGGGAAGGCCACAACATGATCTATTTTTACACGGTGTCGTGGGCCAGCAAGCGTCACACAGACCTCGCTGTACTCGGATCAGCTTGACATTTAGGAGAAGAATAAATAATCAGAGCTATGCTTTCTGCAAGTTACACTGCCCTTCTTGATAATAATAATAATAATAATAATAAGTCTTGCTTACCTTTCTCAGTTCGACGGTTACTTCGTTACGATGTCTCCGCATAGTCTGAAAGAGAAGAAACAGCCGAGCGTTAATGCCAAGACATCTTGCATCTGCATTCACAAAGTTTTAAAACCTACACGGAATCCTGTGATGCTTTAAAAAGGATTTTGAAAAGTGATTCATGAAACAAAAAGACTGACATATTAATGTCTCTTCTATCATAAAACTCTGCTGCCTGGTCGACGAACCAACACATTTCTGGAAGTTTTCGCTCCCAACAACCCAACATGTCCGTCTGGCTGTTTGCTCCTCTTACTGCATCACTCGTTTAGAAAAAAGTGATTTTTTTTCCCCCTAACAAACTCCAACATTTAGCGCATGCAGCTTTTACTATAAAACACCAAATCATATGATTTATGATTTTATGCACTTACATGTTCTAAAAAAAACATATGGAGTAACAGTATGGTGGCATTCAAGTCAAACCGGGACTTGATAAAAATTTCAGCTGAATGAAGGCAGAAGACTGCCTGCCGTTTACAGAAAAGCTCAAGACGCTGAACCGAAGAAAAACATCTAAAATGGTGCCAAGGTTTTTAAAAAGACGGTACATCAGTGAGTGATAATCCTGTCTGAGGTTGTTTGGAGCAAACTACTTCGCCGAGTGGAACGCCTGATCCTTAAAAAAAAAAAATAATAATAATCAACGGATAACGTGGGAATTGTACACACAAACACTCTGTAATGAGTTCCTGTGAGTTATTGTGTTTGCTACAGTTTTGACCTCATTCGAAGCCATTTCCACATGTTTGGGTTATTATAGGAGATCCTGGGAGGCCAGCGTTTCAGATGCAAATCAGGCAGTCTGATCATGGCTCTGATAATTCATAACGGCGTTCTGTGTAATCAAAAGTCCTGGTTTGACTTGAACGCCCCTTGTCGTTGATAAACCTTGACTGAGGCATGAGATAAAAGATTATCAGAAATAAAAGTCAGTATTAAGAGCCGTCTGAAGTTAAAGGGAGGAAAATAATGATCTGATGTAAAAATCACACGCAGGAAAGAAAACAACATGGTAAATGAAGTGTCCAGAGAAAGCCTGACTATTCAGGATGGGAGAATTACAGAAGAGCGCTTTTATAAGATGCATGAATCATTAGTCCAGGCCCAGGCCAAGACGAGAGCGGGTTTATAACAAATGAGGTGTAAAGCTGCATCCACAATGAGATGAAAAACAAGTCCCAGACTGGCCACTCCACAGAATAAAGGGGCAACCAGCCGACGTCGTCATGACAACCGGAGAAGCCCCTACGGTCGCTCAAATCTAAAAGAGCGGAGAGGTTACTATTAATCCGAGTCACACGTTGCGCAGAATCGCTCACAACCCTTTTTATACACACACACACTACTGAATCGCTCTGTTTACTCAATACTTGTGCTGCACTGTCTTCCCTCCAGGTTCGTGTCCTGAGGACGGGTCACGAGCATTACTCCTGCCGTCTGTGTCTCTCTCACTCTCTCCATCATTTTCCACAGGACCTAGCAGGAAGCAAACTGCATACCATGCTGCCTATCATACCTGACACACACACATCAACATGTCGTTTCTGTTCGAAAATGTTGACAGGATTGAGATTTGGGAACAGTAGATAGACATCCTGTACAACAGAACAGATCTGAGGAACGCGTGAAGGAAAGAAAAAAGAAAATTCAAATGTCAGTCTGCATCCAGTCACGGTCTCGACCTCTCCACCCAGCGGCGGCGTCTGATCTTTTGTACACTTCTCTGGCGTCGAGCTTCGCTGTAATATGACAGACTCTGAACTCGTGCCAGTTTCCTACAGAGAGCTTTGTAGAGCAAGATACAGGCATATAATTTTTTTTTCCTTTTAGAAAGAATTACAACGTTACATTTTTTAACTATTTAAATTAGGGCTGCACGATATTAGGAAAATATGCGATATGCGATATTGTTGTTGAATATTGCGATAACGATATTTCTTG
>JAQQZT010000010.1:10199206-10222643 GCA_030068275.1 Clarias platycephalus
TTTCTGATTCGAGTGTGTGTTTATAGGACGCGGGTTAAATTTGTGTTTTTCCCTTGCTCCCCTTCTGTGAGAGTCCTGAAACTAATTCGTGTGGTTATCCTGCCTACCCGCTTACTTCCGCGTTTGGGTTTACCGTCCACGCAACAAAGGGCTAACGGCTAATCGCTAAGTCGGGCTAACGGCTAATCGCCAAGTCGGGCTAACGGCTAATCGCTAAGTCGGGCTAACGGCTAATCGCTAAGTCTTCTGATCATCCCGGGTTAGTTCGCGACAGAATTAAGTATAGAGAGAGAGAGAGAGAGAGAGAGAGAGAGAGAAGTATAAAGATATAAGCGGGTATAAACATAGTAAGGGCCCATCTGATTGGTCAAATTTGGACACACAAATGCTTGGCACATAAATTATTTTTCGCAACTCTTTGTGATATGGTTATCGCGTATGCCATTATCGCGATAACGATATTTTTCCGATATATCGTGCAGCCCTAATTTAAATTAAAGTTCTGTTATAAGTAGTTAGAGGTTGGGCTTTCAACAGAATTTATTATTCTTTTAATTTCAAATATTTTCTATAAATAGTAATAATTTTAGCTTGAATCGGATTTCTCAAATCGTCAAAACACTTTAGATTAATACAAATATCTTTAAAATAAAAAACACTGTCTATACAGCTCACTGATTAAGAAAAAATATATACATCAAGATATACGGCACCAGTCAAAAGTTGGACATAAGTTTGGATTTATTTTCTACAATTCCAGAGAAACACTGGATGGATGATTTTTTTTTGTTTGTTTTTTTAACTAAGAAATAACATGGATTTAGGTAATTAAGTTATAATAACAGTCAGTTGTTATTTTAAAGACATGAAAGTCAGCTGTTCAAGAACAGTATCAAGTGCATTTACAAAATCAATCAAGCACCAGGATCTCAAGAAGACCATCCCAGGAAAGCAAGACCAAAACTTAAATCTGCTTTACGAGCTTCAAAAATCACCAATTAACAACCAGCACCTCAGATTAGAGCCGTTATAAAGGCTTTACAAAGCATAAGTAGCAGATATACACCTCAATATCAACTGTTCAAAGGAGATATTTTGTATATCTTTAGCATTGTTTAAAAAAATAATAAAATAAAAGTCCATGGAAAGACTATGGAAATAGAAGGTGTGCCCAAACGTTTGACTGGTAGTGTACATATTGATTATCACATTGCTAACAAGGTATTAATGCACCGACATGTCGAGAGTAATAGACATATAGACAGAAATAACAGAATGTAATGTGAAGCATCATATTGACCTAAACTTGTTCATCTGACTTTTTAATCATGTATCAATTCCCTATCTCGAAAGTGATATTTAAACCTTACTTTGCTACAAACTCATTAAACCTGCGAAGCCCTCACGCAGCACGGGTTAACAGTAAGTAAATAAGATACTCGATAAGATGACGAAACTCTGTAGAGGAGGCTAGATCTCTGACTTTTTCAGGCTGGTTTACATCCAAATTCAAACGCAGCCTGACGCAGCCCTGTGCCACAGGAAATGAATGAGGCTGACCTCGAGTGCTTCACTAAACATTCAACAGTCTCTTTTTATCAAAGAAAAAGAAGTGTTAAAACACCCTGATGTACAAGATTACCCACAATATACAGATAATGAGAACTAAACCAACAGAGCAAGGAGGGGTCTGAAAGGGGACAGGGTGGGGTTTGGGGCTGGGCTGGGATTTGGGGGGGTGGGGGGGTCGCGCTCTGGAATGAACACGCGGAGATTCCACACGGAGGGGGACGGGAGGGAGAGATCAGGTTTGGTCTTATGACTGGGCATCTTAGTTCAGGTTACAGCACCGAAACCCCCCGCGCACCTCCAACTTAAGCAATCTGAACGGCATGAGCACAGGGACAGAAACGGAGCAAGAGAACAGAAAATACATAGTAAAAAAAGAAGGTAATATCATATAAATATCTTTAAGAGCACTGATAGAATTTACAGTCATATGAGGAGACAAGAGCGCCATAAAGTATCAAAACTGTGTGTTGTGTTATAAACCACAGACTGCCACCATACGCTTGGCACATTAATCAGAAACTGAGGCTTTACAATAAATAATGCAGAAACGCCTCACAACGAGTAATGCTTCTGAATGTCGAAAGTCAAACAGACGACAAACCTGCCGGTCAAGTGGTTAAACACAAGAGAGCACTGTAGTAAGCAATTATAATAAGCAATTACCTATTTCACTAGCTGTCCAAGTTAGAAGTTTTTGATACGAAGACATAGTGGTGGGCGGAAACAACAAAACTGCGGTGCTGATATATACGGTGCTGAAATTAAAAGACGAACAATACTAAAGTATTGTCATCTGATTCCTGCAAAAGGGGACGATTTTCTCACGTAATGTTAACACAGGACACAACCAGAATGGTGGAATTTCATAACAATAGACAGCTTAACTGTGTTACTTGTCTAATTAAATCTCTCCTGGAGTTGTTCTGCCACCGCATTCAAACTCATTCCCCGTTCACGGCAAACGTCCGCATAAGTGGAAATAATACTTGACTACGGATACTTTTTCCACCGTCGAGAGTCCCATTTCCAACAACAACTGCACAACACGACTTCCTTTTCACCGCTACTGCTGGAGCTACGCCCCGTCGACAAACACAAACGCATGTCCGAGATGCCCGAGTTTCACTGCTGTATATTTTGGCGAATTCTAACATACTAACATTTTCCTTAAATTCCCCAGCGATGTTTGATTACTGAGAAAATGCTCACACTGTTTAAATCTACACCAAAGAGACACTTAACGTAAAACCTTAAACTGAACTCCCATGAATTCTGCCCCACTCGTGAATATAATATCTACGTCGACACCAAACATTGCTCAATGTGTCAAAACTCAAACTTGGAGCTACCAGGAAACCTTGCCTTCATTTAAAAAAATAATAATAATAAAATAAAACGCTTTTGGGGACTCGTTCCAAATACTGTGATGTAATGCGTGTCAAAAACAAAACAAACAGGATGCTGATGAATAAACTGAGGTGAAAAAATAAAATAAAATAAATTTTTAAAAACCTAAATGGTTAAGAAAGTCTAGTGCTAAAAATCTGACAACTCCGCACATGCCTTCTGGTCAAAACAAGAAACAAACAAAGCATACGCTTTATCTCAAAAAGACCTTTTATAGAAATTCAGTAAATACGTTTATAACAAAGTTTGCAACAACGTTTATAACAGCGTTCATCGCGCGCTTGAAACATTAGCGCAGCCTTACACTTTGCCATAATAAGGCGTAAATACTGTACATAGCCCACATTGTGCGCGTGTGTGTGAGAGATGAGTCAGACTCAAGTGAGCTGAAAGCAGTGCAAAGCAGTTGGGAAACACTCCATAAGCCAGAGGCCCGAAGCTTCCCCTAGTGACATGACAGCTTGGCACTGCTGAGTCGTATGTAATGACACAATGTGTGTACATATCTGTGCGAGTGCAGGAGAGTGAACGCAAGCGTTTGAGATCGTCCATAGTTTGCGAACACACGTCCGATGCGATGCTAAAGGGAGCAAAATGTCCAGGACGCGCCCTCGTGGTCATTCCGTAATCTCTTCAACAACACCTTTAAAGATATAATCTGCATGATGTTGGAGTTGCGTCAGTACTCAAGTCTGACTATTTAGACTGACAGTAAATCAATTTGATTCAAGATTCATAACAGTCTACATTAAATGTACGGTAGGTGCCTGAGAGATATATATATAGTTTTTTTTTTATTTTATCTAAATCAGCACCAGCTTTCACTAACTTTAATGCACTAATCATATTGTGCAGCTTGGTATTTTTTTTTCCTCCTCACATAAAAAGTATCCTGACAAACAGCTTACTTTATAATGCTGACGGCTCAACGTATAAATTTTAATATTATTATTCACCATATCTTTACACTCCCACTCATTACTCAGTTCCTCAAACAATCTTACTTCCTAATCCAACAGACTCTTTACATACTTCCTTACAATCCGTGTTGGGGGACGTCACTTTTTAAAGTAACTAACTACATTACAAAATTACTCTTTTCAAAAAGTAATCAGTCACATTACATCGTTACTTTCTGATAAAAGTAACTAGTTTGAGTACTTTTCCATTGCATAAAATGAAAACTCCGTTGTGATTCCTCATTCATATTGTTTAAGTCAAGACCTTTATAATTATTCTACCATCATCACTCAGCCAAGTTTGGCCCACAATCTGTTAACTACTAATAGCCCTATCTCACCTACGCGGTTTTGCCCGGTGGCCGTTCATCATGATTTACAGCGACATTTGACCCAACACTGCTTCCAATCACCAGTTAATTCATCTTTCATTCATCTAAACTTTAGATTTCGTAATTTCAGGATCTTGACCAGGGCAGGGAAATAAAATTGAAATTCCTATTTGGAAAAACAGGAAGTGATCCTCGACCCTGAGTCCAGCACATGGCATCATATCAACAGGGTGAACAAAACCGTCACATTCCTACCCTTAAACAAGATCACAATTGTGTATACACGTTAGATGGTTAAACCCAGGTATAAAACTAATCTGAGAACTAACGACAAGCTTTCACTCGGACGCATCATGGAGTTCACTCAGATGCAGGATTAGCTGAATTCTGGAGCGACTGCGTGAGAACTATGAACTGCAACTCAAATTCCTGGAATAGCTCAAAGAAAAGCAAGAGTGATGTCTTTCTCGCTTTACTCAAGTTGCACACATCAGAAACAACAAACCTCTCAATCCCCCGTTTGTCATCTCCGTTAGAAACAACACACAGCTTCTGCTGATTCATGCTTTACACCACTGTTGTTCAAATTAATGATAAATTGAGGGAGAAAAAAAAATAAAAAAAAAATAAAAAACACTTTGATTGTTGTATGTTAATAACATGCAATAAGCTCTAAAGGCAGTTACTAAATTTATGCATTCCGTTTTTATGAGAAAAAAAAGCTTTATAAATTCAAAATGGTTCGTACATTAAGCTCAGCAACTTTAAGGAGAGTAATTCACAAAATTTGTGTTTATGGCACCGGGATGAGTGAAAGGCTTCATGGTGCAGGAATACAGTAAAACCTTTGCATCAAAACATTTAGTAGACGACATGCCTGTCATTCTTGGTGTCGCTTTGAGTTTGGATTATACGGTCATGTACTTGAAACGTTTAGAAATAAACTTCAATAACTTCTCTTAGTAAGAACATGTAAACTATCTATACAGGAAACAATGTTAAAAACAATGTTCATTACTGCTTTACAACAAAATGGGTTTCCATCATGTACACCAAAAAGCCCATGTTTATTTCCTAGAGAAACACACTGTCCACCTAAAAATGCTGTTCAAGTCAATCCGGGACTGTACAGAATAAAAGAAACACTTATGAAAATAAAAACCCACTTTATTTCTCTATATAATCCTCTGCTACACTAAGGCACTCGTCCCAGCGTTTCACTCATGCTCGGATACCATCAAGGTAGAAAGTTACACCAGAGCCATGATTAGACTTTCCTTTAATGAAAAAATGGGTTTTTGCAGGACAATGCACGACCTCATACCGCACCAGTTGCACATTACAGGAACGTGGCTGAAAGTTATTACCACATCCTCCGTACAGTCCTGACCTCGCTCCAAGTCATTTCCACATGCTTTGTCCTTTAAAGGAAGGCCAGAATTTCAGAAGCGATTTCAGCAGGCAGTCCGATCATGGGTCCGAGAAACTTTGAGAAAACCTTCTGTCTTGATGGAGTCAAAGCACTAGTGAAATCCTAGAATAAGTGCATTAGTGTAGCAGGGAATTATATAGAGACAATTTTTTTTTTTTTTTTTTACCTCTATTAAAGAAAATGCTATTGGGATGGTTTGGTATTCTGCACAAACAAGTCCTGGTTTGACTTGAATCGTATCGATGCAAGATGCTCATTGTTGAACAAAAAACACTAAATTAGATTACAAGGATATTAAAAAAGTCCTAAGTTTGTAGTCTCATGTGTCTTTGCAGCAACAGCTACTGTCGCTGCATTAATTGGTGTGAAAACTGGTTGTTCGTTCACTATAATTATTAACCAACAACCTCTGCTTCTTACTTTTAAGCTTCATTTTCTAGAAGCTAACATGGGCTCTCTATTGCTCCACATTATGGGTAGAATAAACCAACAGTTATATGTTTTTCTGCTACTTGACACATTAAGTAGTCGTGAGCGAGGAACTGAAGAGACATCAAACAACAGGTCCCAGGATCGTCCAGATGAATCGCTCGAGTCAATCGTCCGGATTTGTCACCGACCTGTCATATTGACGTTGCATGGAATTGTGAAAACCTCAACACATATCTGATGCAGAAATCCTGACCCGGCCTTTCTAGTACACAAGAAATGAATCAGTCACTTAACAGGTAAGAAAATATCGTGCTTGAAGTATTCTTAGATCAACTTGAAGTAAATCAATCCAGTCCTGGTCAAAAAAAGCTGTCAGATCTCATATATAAACACACCATATGGACAAAAAATTATTTGACCAAACCTGCAAATCCAAATACATATACTTCAACATGGAGTTGGTCCCCCCACTTTTGCAGCTATAACACCTTCCACTCTTCTTGGAAAGCCGTTACTATTACACGCACAAGATTTTGGAGTGTTTCTGTGGGATTTCGTGTCCTTTAATCCTGTAGAGCATTTATGAGATCAGGTGCTGATGTTGGACGAGAAGCCCTGGCAATCTCCAGTTCATCCCAAAGGTGTTTGATGGGGTTGAGGTCACAGGGCTCAGTGTTAGGGCCAATCAAGTTCTTTCACACCAAACTCATCAAACCATGTCTTTATAGTCCTCGCTTTGTGCACTGGGACACAAGTCATGTTGGAATAGGAGAAGGGCCTCCCTCAAACTGTTGGAAGCATAGCATTGTCCAAGATGTCTTGGTATGCTGAAGCATTAAGATTGTCCTTCACTATGGATAAGGTAGCTAAATAATTTAATAATTAACAGGTTTGGCCAAATACTTTTGTCCATATAGTGTGTGTGTGTAATATATGTCCACACACTGCCTGACCGGACACACCACCGTGCAGATAAATACAGGATACACCTCGTGTGAAAAGCACGTCGTCCATCACAGCTCTGTTCTTTCCCAGAACTCAAGAACTGGAGAGTCGCTCGGTTCCTTCGAATCGATTCGGAGTCGACTCCTCGGTTCATGCCTGACATTTACTCATTTGGCAGATGGTTTTATCCACTTAGGAGAGAACTCGATCCTAGCACAGAGACCCAGTACAGAGACTCCTTAACTTCCTGATGAATCGTTACAGTTGGGTTTTACTGAAGCTCGCCGAGCCGCTCATCTCATTAAACTAACAGGAATAGTCAAGTGAAGCAGCGCGAGCTTGAGTAACTTGCTCAGCTAACATGCTAGCCAATAAGCCTACACCACACCACCGGCATCGCTCGTTTCTCTTTTATATCAGTTTCAGTATCACCATCAACCCCCGACAACAAGCATGAGGCCATGTTGAATCGTGCTAACCGACTCTACACGGTTTATACTCTCTTTCCCTCTCGCTAACCAAGTCACCGGCTACGAGGTAAACGCTGGCTAGTCAGCGTTAGCCCGCTTTAAGCTAAATTCTGTCACTAGGAAACGCAGCTCGAGCTCTACGCAGCCAGACGCACGCAAACCTCCCAAATGTTAACACGTTTTATTGAATACCGGTCAGTAACTCCGGATAAACCGAGTAATACATGTCAGGAGATATATTATCGGTGTAAAAGAGGCCTTTCCCGGTAGGCCGCGCCCGCCGCTCCGCATGTTACACCGAAGCAGGTTCCGGATTCGAACTGAAAATTCACCACAAAACCCTGGGTCGAAAAGCCGACTACCGCCGACACCACTCCCGCCGGAACCGCGGCGTCTGTCCGCACCAACAAGGCCTTCGACTCACCTCGACATCTCGGCCCTTGTTTTTAAAGCTCTTAATGCGATGGTTTTCCAAGCCGGCGTTTTCTGCCATGGCTGTGTGCGTATGCGTGTGTGTGTCCTCTCCGTGTGTAAGTACGACTCGCGGAGCTCCGCTCAGGCACTCAACTCGAGAAGCAAGCCGCGAGCGAACAGAGGTGACAGCATTATTTTTTTTTTCTCCACCGCTCTTCCGAGAAGACCCGCCTCCTCCCGATTGATTGGCTGCAGAAACCTGGAATCCGATTGGACTTCTTAGGGTTGTGCGCAGAGTTATGAAGTAGTAGCCAATCAAGCGCAGAGGGTAGAATAGCAAAGCCAATCCAGGCGTGGAAGGCGGGATGAGCCGGAATAAATTGGGAAAAGAAAATAACTCGACGTAACGGAACGTTATGGGGCAGGAACGGAGGCGCTCTAAAAGGGGGAGGGGCGAAGGTAAGGATTTCTCTTCGTATGTTGAAATCACTAAACTTTTTTTTCAGACGCATTTTTTTTAATGTTCCGTCACGCTAATGTACACCTAGCTAAAACTGCACTGTTTAGCTGGAATACAGTAATCGTTATGCCATGATAAACACTACAGAAGTTAGACAAGATGCTAAAAGCGGTTCAGCACATCATTTACGTCAGTCCTGCGTAGATGTTGCGCATGTTCCACCAGCTGACTCGCTTATCCATTGCGCCAAAAATGTTTAAAAGGATGCGTTTAACGCAGTTTGGATAAAACACAATATTAAATCTTTCCCTGATGTATTACACAAAACCTATTATTATTTCACAAAACCTATGATTATTTCAAATCTCTCTCTCACACACACATTTTGTGTGTGTGTGTATATATATATATATATATATATATATATATATAAATCACATTTTCATACATTTATTTCTTAAATCACGTTTCTAATGATTATTTTACCTTGATTAAAATCAAAATGATATTCCAAGAACACGCTTAACTATAGCGTGTGGACATAAACATGATTTTGAAAAAACTAACAAAGAACAATATACATATATTTTTTATTACTATCCTCACATATCACACAAACAACCCCTGCCTAATCAGTGCACACAGTATCTTAGGGGAACCTTAAAATAAAAGGTTTCACAAAAAGAAAAAATACAGAATACATTAAAACCCAAATATAGCTTTTTTCCCCCTGCAACCTTTTACAGCTTGTTTATTACATTATGTTAGTTGCATTAGTCAAGCAAATCTATGAAGACATGAAAAGAAAGACAAATATTAAACAAAACACAGTGAATTAACCAATAGTACAGTCTTATGATATTTGGTAAAACCACATGTTTGTCACTTATGTATAAGCACATGTTAAACAAAATAAAAAATTAAGACATGGCTTGTTTTGTACCAATGCAGTACAGAGATTCTTGTTTAAAAAGATTCAAGAACACATAAATAGTCACAAAATCTCATTACATAATTGGAAATTTCTCTAACATTGTAAATATTCACATTTTACTTTAGGTCAGTTATAATGAGTCATTGTCTGTTGACTTTGATTTAACTCGTTTAGAGGAAGGGTTTATAATAGGATCAGGTTAGATTATTGTTCAAATGTATAGATTTTTTTTAAGCAGCACATTATTTGTAACCCAAAACAAAGTGAGAATTTGGAGGATTTCTGTGCAGACGCACAAATAAACAGTCCTTATAATGATTCTTCTTTTTTTTTTAAATACAGAAAACAAGGCAGGGTTGAAGCACTGACTGAACAGGAATCGATTCTACATCAGAAAAAATGACAAGATATAACACTGGTCAGATGCACTTTTGAACTGGCAGAGTAAAGCGTCAACCATGTAATCACACGCATGTCGTTTCAACCGTCGGATGTCCCCAGAAGTATAGTAGTGGGAATTAACACGATGACTTCTGTCTGGAAAGCTGATGTGCTCAGAGTCGCACGAGGATCAGAAGATCTGCTGCTCAAAAAGAATCTTTTGGTAGCCTTGAGGGGGTGGATGGTAGAAGTCACTAAACTGACAATCCAAAATCGCACTGTCGTCCACTGCATGATGGGTAAATCAAAACAGAAATGGAAAAAAATAAATAAATAATTAAATCAGTTTCATGTCATTTATGCTACTAAAACAAAGTATGCAAAATGTTAAGGTTTCAAATGCTGCTTTGTACCACAGCACTCCTAGATTTAATTCTGGTTAGATTGTAGTGATTCATTTTCTGAATGGAAAAAAAAAATTAATTAAAAAAATAAACTGTAAACAGCTGTGTTTAAGATCAATGGGCACGTGAGGGTTAGAAGGGAAGCGCACGAAAAGATGCACCCGTCATGTTTGTATAAGTATTTTCTTCCCTGAGGGCACAGGATTATCTGAGGACCCAGATTGTGAAAACATGGTTCTCGGAGTATGAGGAATCATTTTCATACATGAATCGTCACATCGCTGTAATCAACGCTAAAGGTGGTCGAATAAAATCTTTGAGTGTGCAACTTTATTTTTCATTTCACCAGGAAGTCTATGATTTGTTTCTACAGTAAATATTCAGTAATTATGAATAAACCTTAATTTTAGAAAACTTGATAGGACACACTTTCAAGTAATTCAAGTTCTACTGTGAAAGAGCTGAATAACGTGATTCTCTAAAAAGTGCATGTCATGGGGGGAAAAAAAAAACAACCTGTTTCCACAACACGCTGACTCACCATATACTACAGGAAAGACTGTTCCTCGAATGCCTGATGCTGGGCAGTTCATGTTCTTCCCATTTAGGTATAAATTCATCTCGACGTGGTCGTACGAAACACCCTGCAAATGAACAGAGACAAACTAACTGAAAGGGACACAAACATTCTGTCATTTACCAAATAGAAATGTATAACAATGAATACAATGTACACTGCAATATAAGAGGAATAAAAACCCCTCTGAAGGCACAGTTGGCGGAAAATAAACACACACTGTTGTAATGCAACATAATGTATAATAATAAACAATTATAAGCTTTATCTTTTATTAAGTTTGGCAAAACAATCATCTTGAGGGGAAAAAAGGACCCGCGATTTGCAGTTGTTTAGGCACCAAGTACATGCCAGCACTACAGCCAGCTTTAATGATTTTATACGCGTTTCCTTGTTGCCCCTATAGAGCCTTGTTGCCTCAGAAACTCACCACTACGTCTCCTTCCTGTGGCAGGCTGTTCGCCGGTAACCGATTCCTCTCCTCGTTATTATGGTACACGGTTCCGTCTTGCCGAAGCACCAGGCTGTGTGCGTCTCTGCCCATTGGGACGTGGTTAAGGTTAGCTTTCTGTGTAGCCACCCCGACACCCCAAATACCTGACGGAGGCAAAGGGGAAATAATTACCAACAAAATGTTAGGTGTGTTAAAAATATTATCACTTACAATTATCTATTCCAAGTAGTGTTTTTGTTCAATAATTGTTGGTAAGGGGACAGATGTGGCTCAGGCGGCCTGAGACTCGCAGGTTTGAGCCTGGGTTGCCACTTTTGGGCCCTTGGGCAAGGCCCATAATGCCATGCCTCATGCAAAATTACTCTCCTGTTGCTGGTCCCAAAGTCCAGACGAGAAAGGAGGAAAGTTGAGTGGTGGGCTAGAAACCTGGCCTTGTAAAAGCTAATTGGCTAAATTAGCTAAATAAAGTGATCAATGGGAACCCAAAACAACAATTTATTGTATTTTATTGGACTAAGGAATGTGTCTAAAGGGAATCAAGAGTTTGGATTATGTTGAATGTTATTATAATAAAATATCTAATAACATGTTTTGTCAAACTATACATTGAATGAAAAAGAAAAAAAAGAAATAGTATGAACCCTCATAGATGGATGCAATATATGGATACAGATGGAAATAAAAAATGTGTATAGATATGTTATAACTAATGTAGGGTCCTTGGTTTTGCATGAAAATAGAAAGGAATGTGACAAACTTACCAGAAGCACTCTCATTCTCCAGCATGCTCAGTAAAACCTAACAGCTGTTTTACTTATAAACCTGCACAAATCTGTATATCATACTATTGAGTATGTTTAAGAGTTTTCAGACCAAATATTGGTTGTGGTTATTGTATTACTCTTTATTACTCTCTAGTTTCTTTTATGTAGAAATGTTTTCAAAGGCATTGTTTTTCATTTGCAAAGAGCTGAGCTGTTTTACTGAGTGTGCTGGGGAATGAGTTCCTCTGGCAATTTTGTCACACTTGAGCCTTTCTATTCTCATGCACAACCCAAGAGCCTACATTAGTTTTTGTTTTGTTTTTCACATTACCGGAGGCCGTATGCACACGTAGCAAAATAAAACTTGATGAAGCTTTAAATTTTAAAACTGTCTGTACCCCACAGTGAGCCAGGAAACACTTAATAGACTCGCTATTCCCTGAATTTGGAAGGGGGGGGAAAAAACGGTCCCCAGAGGCTGGACTTCATGGAAATTTTTCAGTGACTTTGCTGTAAGTAAAGTCAGGCTACTTGCATTTGGACCTAAACATTAATCATAAAACATGACTTAAATAAGCTATACATGTGGGTAAGTTGCTTTATTATTATTATTATTATCATTATTATTATTATTATCACATACGCTATGCAGTATTTCAACTCTCCAAACATTTTGACCGATACTTTGACTAATATAGTTTTCAAGATTTATTTGATCGATCATAAGTAAGATTATTTACGTGATCTCATAATTTAATGCTATGCAGCATTTTTTTCAACTGGTGTTTAATTTTACTTTCCTTTAATCAGCATTCACTTGTCCATTTATTTCACTGCTTGTTTTGTTTTAGGGTAAAATGAGGAATATAATTTCATAGGCTAATCTAAAAAAAATAATAATAATAATTCAGATTAGCAAAGACAAAACTGTCAGAAATATGAGCATTTCCTTGATATGGGTTGGTAAATGACTAAGAAAATGACTTATTTATTATTCATACTTGTCCATTACTACTTGCTGGTGCACCTAATGTACAGTTTCATTCCCACCTGTATATACAATCATCATGCATGTGTACATAAAAGCAGTATTTTCATATTATTTTTCTACCATCTTAATGCACCTTAACTTAACAGTGTTCAATAATGCCCCTTAATCGTAAACTCCCCCCTCCTCAACCTCCCTCATTGCAATTCTTGCATTTCTTGCTTGCTGCTTACTTGTTGTATATCACGTGAACTGGCTGCTGTAATGATACAATTTCCCTTTGAGATTAATATCTCACTCTATCCATCCATCTATCTATCTATCTTAGTTTTTGGATTTCCATTGATCATAAGCTTCTGAAGTCCTACTTTTGACTGGGCCATAAAGGTACATCCTTAATATGGTAGTATATTATATGTACTTTAGTGTACCATGGCAATACTATGGTAACACACCCCAGCCACTGGATGCAGTGCCAGTCCCAAGCTCGGATAAAGTGGAAGGGTTGTGTCAAGAAGGGCATCCGGGTTAAAACCTGTGCCAACTTGTGTGCGGATCAGACGGTCAGCTGTAGCGACGCATCGATGGGAGCAGCCGAAGAAAACAAGGACAACAACCATGGTAGTAGGCACTATAGAACTTTATAGAGCACCAGGGTAGGTACTATGGCACTTCAGTGAGCATCATGGCAACATGTGCCATGATTTTAAATTTGTGTTTTATGGTCACTTTGGATACATAAATAGAAAACAGAGCATGGCTTGGATGGGACTACGATGATAGATTTGTGCATGGTTGTTTCACTTGGAGGTTTCATCTGTGTCACTACACGGCTAATGGCCAAGTACCTATTCGAAATCACAGCTTTCAAACAGAAAGCTTACACCAGACTGTAATTCACGAACACACCATCTCACTTGGCGTTTAACAGATTAGTCGAATTTGATGTGTTTGAGTATTAAAAAAAACTGCGCTGGACACAGGCTGGAAGTTCTAGAACTGGATTTGACCAAATATGGGGCCCAATTTGGAAACAAAGTTGTTCCAGTGTCCATAAGTGTCCATAAGTGTCTAAATGCCTGGCCTGACCAGGGGTGTACCTCCACTTACCTGTGGACTGAATCTTGAACTCAAAGTAGCTTTTGTTCTGATGGAGGGGAGCGTTCGCGAGGCAGGAACCTGTGCCACATATTCTTCTGCCACTTTTTACAATAACCACATCAGTGCCTGGAACACAGGAGACATGTTGACGAAATGGAAATGGAGGAGATACACACAAAGAGATCAGCAGCCTGAGATAAAGCACAGATCTGTGTAGATAATGAGAAGGCAAGCACTGTATACAATGCTGTTGGTCTTTCGGCTGGTGTATAAAAACATACCATTAATGTTTAATGCTTATAATCTCTGATTTGTCCCGTATAAAAGGTGATCTGGATGAACACTACGTCACAGCTCTTACCCATGTGACTGGTGTCCAGCTGCACTGTGGGCATTTCTTTCAGCGCGACGTGTCCGGAGTTTCCGCGGTCACAGCAGTCAAAACAGCAGGAAAACAAACCAGCCATGATGAAAGTAAAAACACTCACTCGTTTTACCAGACTCGGGCGTTTTCGTCTGGAATCTATCTGTGTCCTATATAAAAATAAAATAAAGCTATTTGTTTACCGTTCCAGCGGAGGTCATGTTGCCCCCGGATTCACATCCGTACTTGTAAATATCCGGATATGACGTAAGTGGAGTGTAAAAGCAAGATAAGAGAAACAGCGACACCTTGTGGTGTCATTTATTACTATTATTATTATTATTACTACTATTAAGGCCCAAGCACTATGACATTATGGACATAATAATAATAATAATAATAATAATAATAATATAATAATAATAATAATTTCTGTTAATAATTATAAAAACTGTGACATAGTGCACAAGCAAAATAAGAGAAAGAGCGACATCTAGTGTCCTTTATTATAATTATTAGGGTTCAAACACTATGACGCCGTAGTGTACAATTTACTATCAACAATAATAAAACTTCTAGTGCACAAGCAAGATAAGAGAAACAGCGACATCTAGTGTCATTTATCATTATTATTTTAAATTATTATTATTATTATTATTATTATTATTTTTAAATTATATTCGCAGACTAATATTTGACAGACTAAAAACTCCACAAAGTCAAATTTATTATTATATATATAATGATTCCATTAAGGATGGTAGATTTTGCACCAGCTTTTGCAAGTGCAGGAGGATTTTACACATAATCCAAAGAATCCAGAGTGTTTATTTCTCAAGTAAGAGGAGTGCAACTGCTCGTGCTGATTTCAGAAAATTCAAACAATAATTCGATTTACTTTGATAGATGTTAATCTGTTGTTGAAAGGTTTATTCAGATGACAGTGCTGGAGAAAGTGTGACAAAAATGAGTCAGACTCACATTAAACCGGTGTGACCTCACAGGCTTAACTTAGGGTGAGTTTTGCATGGCAACAACATCTCACGGGGAAAAAAGCTTTCACACTTCACGAGCTGTATTCATATTTAATGACCTGTTTTAGTGGCTCATATTTGAGTTTATTTGTAAAGTATTTCAAAGTATTTTTTACCTAACCTCACTCGATATTATTTTTATTTTATTTTTTTAGTAAAAAAAAATCTGCACGGCAACAATCGCCATGATGACGCTCGCGAAGCGCCCTAGTAACTGGCGCGCGCCCTTTCTGTCCAATAGAAGCGCGCTGCGCTCCATCCCGCGCGCGCACACCGAGCCTCAAACTGCAACCAAAGGTTGTGTTTTTTTGTCGGGATTTTCCGTTTAACCTGATATATTTTTTATATGCAAAAGGTCTTTCGGGCTCCCGTAAACAGATGCCAAGGTAAATGGACCAGGACAAGGTACAGTAGGTCGGTGCTGTGTGATCATGATGATGATAATAATAGTAATGATGATGATGTGCCTGTCTGCTGTGACGGTTTCATCTTTTCCTTAGCTATAGGCTGAGCTTTGCTTCCTCATAGCAGCAGCAGTGCATTGGTCAGAGATTTGGAACATCAGTACCACTGGGTTAGATGATGCAGTTGAGAGATGTTGTAGTCTCACTTTGATGTCTCTTGCATGGGCTTCTTCGAACGGCTGAGTTATTTCCATAACGTCCGTTTAGAGAAACACTGCTTTTCTAAGAATCTTTCGGATTGCAGTCTAGCTGCTGTCACGGTTAAGATTCCTGTCTAGATTTCGCACCAGCCTCCCTGAGGGCTCTGCTGCCATGTCAGCGTAAAAACAGGAACGTTGTGTCCCTACAGCCTGCAGCTGCACTTGAACCAGTCGCAGGTCTTTCTAAGAATTATTTTCATAAGCTGTAAACGTTTATCAACATTGTTTCTCGCTTTTGGTAAAGACTTATAACTAGGGAAACATGAGAGCATGCACTTCTCGACACAATGTAACTTATATCACTTTTAAAAGATGTGTATGCAAGTTGGAGGGAAAATATTCAAAGTGCACAGAATTAGCACCACAGTTCAGTCTTTAAAAACTTGCAGGCATGGACATGGCATAAGCGTATGTTTCTTTAGTAGAATGCAACTTACACAAACGCAACATGAGTTTTTGATCAATCCGGATTGTGTCATATCTGCGCGTATTTAGACCTGCACTGTGGTTATGGACTTGAAAATGAGGAACTGAATCAAAACGCGCGCGCAAAACGAAAGGGTTGCCATTGCGCGCGCATCTCTCTCCCTCTCTCTCAGCTGAGTCATCATCTCTGAAACGAGGACATCTAATTTTCCTCTCCGTAACCATCATTAGTTCTTGAAAACAAAAAAATAGTTTAAAAAATCGCATTGCATTAGAATTCCTTGTTCAATGCAAAGCTTTTAATGACGTCATAATTTCTAGGACTGGGTACTGAGCTACTGTATGGACTTGCGTTGTTGCTATAAGGTGGTGACGCTTTTGTTGTGCACCTCAAATATGTATATTTCACCTAGAATATGTTTTTTAAAACCATATAACAATAAATAAAAACATTTAAAGCCAAAGCTTGTAGTTTTGGGTAAATGCTACATAATAGATTAACACTGGATGGTACAGTACCAAATCAGAGAAAAGGAAAAATATAGTTCAGTACTTTTTTGGGAGAGAGAATGTGGTCATAATGTTATGAGCCGTGTGTACTGCCTTCACATATCCTTAGACACTGTTAGAATGAACACATGTATTTCACCTGCATCTATGTATACCATCCTAGACACAAACCACTAAATACAGTAAGCTGCATTAAGGATTCTTGGACTTTTGCTGTGCATTGCTTGTTTTTTTCATGGCTACTCAAACCTTTCACCATCCATGAGCATCATCTTGTCTCTTAAACAGATCTGAATCCAATCTCAGTGACAGTTTAAAAAAAGTCTGCCTTAATCCATTGACTAATCCACTAATGTTTTATTTTTACTGTTTTACAAAGTATGAAACTACCTTTACTTTTCAGTTAGGGTAGTATGCTTATATTTTGCATTTCTCTTTCACTATATGTGTTTTAAAAAAAGATTTAAAGGACATCAGTTGAGCTTTCAGTGTAAAACATTAAAATGTGCACTGCATGCACTTTCTAGGTTAAGGATATATTACTTAGAAAATATATTAAAAGATGCTAAAGATGCTACAACTCAATAACATTTTTCTCTGATAATGTACCTAAGAGACAGAGTAATTAATGATCATAGTGGTTTGATTCTTTGTCTATATCTTGTTCATGTCACTGCTGGTGGATTTCTTTAGGCTGTCTGTAATGTTGCTAGGTAATGGATAAACATTACAACACCTATGCAGTATATTAGCTGATGGCAGGGTGGTAGTACTCAACAATCAAGTATTTTGTAAAAAATGAAAGGTTCGAATTTGATCACTTTTAATATTGGAGATCAAAATTTCACCACATAGGTGTCAACCATTACAAGACATCCACACTTGAGACTTGCTTGCATGCAAGATGAAGCAAATCCTGAGTGTAAAGTTGTAAATAGCAAAGTGTTTATTGACAGAGACTGGGCGTTGTTTCGTTTAATAATGGAGTATTTGAGAACTGGCCGAGTCACTTTATCAGGTGAATCTGAGACCGATGGACTGCTGTGTGGGGCTGAATTTTACAACATCAGCGCTCTTTCTGATTTTCTGCGCAGCAACAACTGCTATACGAAGAGTGAAATCCTTGAGCTCGGCTTTGTCATTCAAGATGCTCAAAGTTTCTTAATGGTATTCAGTTCCAAGAGCACAACCCTTGCTGCACTGGCCTCAAGAATACTAGTGTTCGCTGAACAACCCGCAAATCTTTACTCAGAATTTGACGGAGCATCTTCCACTGCATTGACCCTCACACCATGATCTCGTTTTTCAGTACAGTGCTGACTGCTCTGAGGGAAAACAGTTGTCTGCAAGGTGAGCGAGAAAATGTAAACTAGCAGCGGTTCAATCTTGCACAATGTTCCATTACACATTGGGATATTTTATATGAATGTACATAACAGAATTCAGCATCTTGTTTATGTGATGTTTCAATAAAGTTAACCTATTTCATATAAGCTCGTGATAGCTTGTTTTCCTGTCTTTTTTCCCTTTTTTTTTTTTTTAACAGATGTGTCACCTTAGAGCCAGATGCAAGAAAACTCCTCAATGCCACAAATGTTCTTGGCCTGATGGTGGAAATGATTACAGGAGAACGCCTTCGCCTAATCAGCATCCGCACAGAAAAAATGTAGTGTTATACTTTTGAGAGAAGGAGGGGGGGCATATTCTTATTATTAATAAACGCTAAAAAGCACCTGTATCAAAATAAACAGAGAAATATATAAAACAAAGGACAGATCTTAGAAATTATCCAAAAAAAAAATTTTGGGGGGGGGAGGGGGACTGAGAACCGGAGAGGTTCCCCAGAAGATGGCGATGCTGTGTTATATAGGCCATGATGCATTTGTGAAAAAAGTATATATTTTATAATTTGTGTCAATAAAACCATGTGTTAAACAATGATTAGTAATGTATAGGCCTATTTAAAACGTTTTTGATTTGTCATTTGCTTGGAAAGCCTGATCATTTGTTGTGAATTTTACTAGTTTTATTACTATTATATTATTACCTACTATTTGCACAACCAGAAAAGCCATTAACGTTAAAGTCTTAATAATGTAGTCATCTGTTAATCTGCAGTACAGCAGGTCGCTATATATATATATATATATATATATATATATACACACACACACACACACACACACACACACTGTAACAGCCTAGCTGTACTGTATAATATCTCAAATTCAATATCTGCTCGGATAAGACATCCAATTAAAAACAAGTTCATCTTTATTTGGATGGCATTTTATTTTCTAGCACAATAAATCATCTGTACAAAAATTACACAGCAAGTTAGTCATTAAAATATGAGATTCATTTGTGCCACATGCAAAGGTTATGGCCTTAAACATGTATGTATACACATGCACTTCTAATCTATTCTGAATCCGGGCTCCTTGCACACCCAAATGTTACCTTAACTACTACATTGTTTAAAACACTGGCAATGTTCGGAGTCCTGAAGGAGAGGCCAGGTCAGACTTCATGTTTGCCGGCATGCTGTAGTGCGAGATGACCTACCTCCCCTTTCTCCCCTGTCCGTGGCTGAGACTTGTGCAGTGTGAGCAGACGCAGAGAGGAGTGCACGGTAAACGGCCAGCCTAACTTCAGCAGCACGGTCAATACTGGAGGATTCACTACTGCTTTAACTCCAATATTTACGTGCTGCTACAGCCAGGCAGCCAGTCGCGGCGAGGATGGTCAGGAGCCACAAAACACACGCACAGACAGAGATAAAGTGACGTTCACAAAGCTTCCCTTTCTTTCTTTCTTTCTTTCTCTTTTTTTTTTTTTTTGCATACTTTCTCTTCCTTTTGATTCGGAAGCGCGTGTGTGTGTCCCGGAGTTGCTGCCGCAGCACAGCACGGCCTGCACCCTCTTTAAAATAAACTCACAAACCATTCTGTGCTGCTACGGCACCGCCAGGCCCCCCGCGCGAGCGAGCGCGCGCACGCGCAAACGCGCGCACTCGCGCGCGACCGAAAACACAGACGCGCTCGTTCTCTCTCTCGCTCGCCTGTCTGCGCGCGCAACCGGACAGACAGACAGACCGGGGCTTCCAACAACCCTGCAAGCACAAAAAAGATGAATTAAATTAAAGAATATACTACTACTACTAATGATGATAATAATAATGCATTAAACGATGTCAGTATTTTGTTGAATATACAGTAAGAGTGAGTGTGTAATGCACGGAGTGCGGTGTGTGATGTAAGCAAACAGAAGATGCGTTAATCAAGACGAATGAAATAGTCGGGCATGTGATCCTGGCATTAAACCTGACATGCATATTTCCACGCGGTGCCCAAAAACTTTCCATCATACAGGAAAAAATGTCATCATTTAAAAAATAATTTAAAGCAAAACGTTGTTTTATTTAACATCCTCTACATGATTGCATGCTAACGCGCACTGGTCATGATGAACTCGTGTGAACACACCTGGTGTCATGCATGTCCAGTAATTGTTTGATTCTGTTAATTCCACCCCTACACATGGAGACTTTTGAGACTTATTCAGTCTTTCACGCACCAATGAAGATCTCATTGGACTGCGGCCACTTTTGCTGCAGTAGTTTAGGACTACGATGGCTTTAAAACAGTTTTTTGTGCTCAAATCTCCATCGGTGAACAAAACAGATTTCATGTTAAAACTGTCATGAATTTCTGATACACAGTTCAAACTTTTTTAACCATACAGCCAAAAGTTATTGAAGGGAATTATTTGTAATTGCACTTTTTCGGAGTCACCCAGCTGAGGACGGGGTTTCCCTTTTGAGTCTGGCTCCCCACAGGGGACTCTTGCTCATATTTTTAAAAGTGTATTTCCTTGCCACTTTTATCTCTGTCTTGCTCATTAGAGACAGGTTAATACATTAAAAAAATTATAATTGTGATTTAGAAACTTTTGCTAACCTGCTTGGTGATGATGTTCACTGTAAAAAGCACTACACACTATAATAGCACTAGACACAAATATATACTGACAAATAATGTGTGAATTAACTAGATTTTACATTTACAAAACCATAACATGAGAGAGAGAGAAGGGGGGCTGGTACATCATTTTGCAAATAATCTTCACATCAAGCTGTAAACTAGCTTTAATTTTCCTTTAATTTGAAATGCCATTTTAATTAATTTATTTAAAATATATATTTATTTTATTTTTTGTGCACGGGTCAGAATTACTCACGACTCTTAAACATAAGCATCATAAAGCAACCTTTGCCAGTAAACTAAGCACACACACTGGCTGTAAAATTAATCCTAAATCAACTCTTACTGGATTCACAGGTTTGTCAACTAACTTGATTATTACTAACTAACAATAGAAATAAAAAGAGAGAGAGTAAGATTCATGAAAATACAAACCCTTCCTGTTTTTCTACCATCTGAATTAAGCTCTAATTCATCCATGCTTGTCGTTGAAAAAATCAAGACTTCACAACGATTTAAAACTTTGAAAGGACACTTAAGACTGTTACAATTGACAAACCTTATATTTACAAAATAATAATAATAATAATAATAATAATAATAAGTGTAAGAACTAATAACAACACCACCGAATAAGATGTTGCTTTTATATCTGGCACCATTTTAAAATGGTGGCTCTCCATTTATCAGTACTGCCTTCACATGTCATGTAAATAACTGATAACGTGACCACCACCCCCCCACCCCCACACACACACACACATACACATATACACAGCCTTTTTGCCTGAAGGCATTACACGCTTCCCTTCCAACCTTTTGTACAACACCTTTGCTGACCAACTGTTCACCACAGAAATAACAAAAGAGAGGCAACAAAACAAGCCCACGCTTATAATTTAAGAAAATAATAATATTACATTTTAAAAATAAATAAACAACCAGCATTAACCAAACAAGCCACACAAGCTTCCAAAATTCTGTTGAAATTTTTTTTTATTAATGTGTAAAATTTCTAAATGTTCTGTAAGAATCCTAATACCAAACCCATATTTTCTATATAATTCTTTAAATTATCTGACTTATCGGTTTCACTGTGTGAGTGACAGTTGTGTAATATGATTGTGTGGCTGTGTACTGAATTCAGACAGTGCTATAAAACTGTAAAATGACACAGAATGAAAAAGAGCGAATGTGGTCGGGTTTTCTAGGTACCGTTCCACGATACTGATCAATTACAGCATTTGCTCTGGCTGCTTTTTCCCACCTGACCTCTTCGAGACAGCAGCTATTACAATTACATAATCTACTCAGTGAACTTTCTTTATGCTCCGACATGCATCAGACATCCGATCTCGATCGCCGAGTTGCTCGCGCTATATTGTTGTAGTATATTTTTAAACACACTATTCTTGGGCCTGGGGCATCCCAGTCCAAAAAAAAAAAAAAAAACTTCTTACTGTATGGCTGCTCTCAAAACCACAAAAACAGGCATATATATCTAAACATAAAATATGCAGAAATTATCTAATCTACTTACCGTGGTATGATTTGGAGATGCCGTTGTCTTAAACCGCTCACAAGACTTGTTCTGTGGAGCAAATAAAGAAGAAATAAAACACTTTACTGAAATGCATGGGCTCACATCACTGGTGTGTCTGGCTGCTGCTGCTCAGTGACTGGTTTATTTCTGTTTTCACTACTTTTACTGCTACACGTGGCGTTAACACATGAGGTAAATTGTTTCAACAATTGTGGTATGCACGGATTAAGACTAATCACGGTTTTATAGTTTCTATGTGCCTGGTGTGTGTGTGTGTGTGTGTGTGTGTATGTGTGTGTGTGTGTGTGTGTGTGTGAGAAAGAGAAGAATTTTTTTCTGCACTTTAATAATTTTCCTTGTTTTATTTATTTTGATTTTTTTGTTTTGTTTTAGGTCTTAAGGTTTAAGACAGTATTAATAAAGAATCCTAGAATGTACAGATATTTTTCCTCAACACACTGCCGCTGCCTGCACCCTTTAAGTGACCCAGTAATACAGCTCTAGGTAAATTCACTAACTGTGAATAATTTTTTTTTGACTTTCCATCAATGAGCCAAAAATATACAAATCTGATACAATGTCAAGTTCTATGCCAACACCCCCCCCCCCTTATCTATTTTCCTGAATTGAAAATGGAGGAGTTGTTGCTTTGACCTTAACTGCAGCAACAGTTTCTTATAGAAACCATTCTTCCACAAAAAAGTGAAAGTTTTTCAAAGAAGTTATTAAGTTGTAGTTATATGGATTAAATGCAGTGTTCATGCTTTTAATAACCAGCAGCAGTGGAAACCCAACCATTAAGACAAACATCAGGGTGTGAGATTGTGTTGCCAGGTATTTCACCACCATATCAATGCAATCCACAACCATGGCAATATATATTTTAT
>JAQQZT010000010.1:10222687-10239500 GCA_030068275.1 Clarias platycephalus
CTTCCGAACTGGATAATTTGCAAAAAAATAAAAAAATAAATTCAAATGAATTCAAATGCATTGTTCTTACATCAGGCTGCAGTGTAACTTTTAATCTTGGGTCCTGAGAGAGTGGTGCAAGTGTGTTCAAGTTAGTAACTGTGTATGTCGAAGCTTACAGAAAAAAACAACATTTGCTTCCTACCACAAAAAGGGAAGTTGCTACAGTATTTTTACTAAAAGTCGTAAGCAAAAGGGACAACATGGTACTCTGTGCCGAGTGTGTCAGAGTGTGACTTGTGCATCATGTGTGTGTGTGTGTGTGTGTCCTCAGCTTTTTACACAGCATTATCAATTATCACAGCACACTACAATGCCCAAACACACCATCCACAAAAGTTTCTACAACTTGCTAGTTATTCTGATCTTTTCCCTACTGCACCACTTTATCACACAATACCAGAAACCTATATCTTATCTATAAAAATAATAATAATAATAATAATAATAATAATAAAATCAACAAACAGCAATATTAACCACATTTAACTGCTATTATTTCTTATAAATATAAAATTGTTACTACAGTCAAGGTTACCATCAGAATTTAAAAGTGGTGGAAATGAGAGTGTACATGCAGGCCTCTCTGGAGCTTTCAGTCCAAGCAATCATCTCTCTCTCTTTCTCTCTTTCTTTCACACACACACACACACACACACACCCACACATGCATACACAACTCCTCAAAGGCAAAGCCAGGCCAAGCCCGAGTACCAAGTACCGTTTACCTTAATAACGTCAGAGAAGAGAAGGGGGAGTCCTGACAGACAGCACGTGCTGTACTGAGGACAGATCTAACGCAGCATGCTTACATCAGAGCCACATGTTCCTCAGAGCACACGCAGCTCTGTAATTGGCAATCACGTCGAGACTTTCACTGCTGCACTTCACTTGCCGAAAAAACACACTCGAAGGGCCGAAACCTCCAAAAGCAAATGATGAGTTCACAGGCGCCTGAGCCCCACCCCCACACTGCTGACCTTCAAAGGCTTCCTCCTCTCCACACTTTATGGCCTTAAAAATAACATGCAAATCTTTTTAATGGTCAAGCTACTTTTAACCAACTTCCTCGAATTTTACACACACACACACACACTCACACACACACACACACATATATACGCATTGCTAAAATATATTTAAAATTAGGAGAAGAGGAAAAATATGCATCTCAGATAAGTGACAAATTCTGCTTGGGCATTTAGCTGTATTAAAAGAAAAGGGGATAAACATAAAATGTTTATTGGCATGTAGATATAAAAAAAACAAGACAATGATAAAACAACAAGTCAAAAAGCTTGCTTGAACAGTCTGTATTATTTACAAGAGAAGCTTCCTCTCAAAGGGAGATTATAATGTGATCCCTTTGAAGTGAACACAGCCCTTAGAGCTCGAACCTCACGTCACAAACCAGTGAGAAGTGCACACGGTGGGTGCATTATTACAGTTTAAATGAAATATGTTTTTATTAATAATGATATCATTTTGTCATATATATATATTAACTGGCTTCATATATTCACTGTGGTGTAATGTGTTTATATATATATATATATATATACTATAATATATATATAAACACATTACACCACAGTGAATATATGAAGCCAGTTAATTGTGCATTGTTTATTGCTAATGGGTGTAACAAAAGTATATCATTATTTCAACATAATTTGCATTTCGTTCAATGCAAAACGAAGGCTCTGGATTTCTCTAGAAAACCATTTGAGTCAATTCAAATTTATGCCGTACTTGTAAGGTTTTCATTTGACTCACTCTTGAATAAAAAAACAAAACAAAAAACAAAAACCTACAAATATAACTACTTGAGGTCACTTTTTTTTTCTTTTTTTTTTTGCAGGTTGACGGTGAGTCAGCGTTCGGCTACTAGTGATCCAGAAATGACTACAACAGCACAGGGGGAAAGCAATAGTGACGCGTGTGACCTAAACAACCAATTTATCCACCGTTATTGGCCTCCGTGTACTTTCGAAAGGCGCTTGAGTCAAACCCGACATAATGTAATCATTTACATTATACCTAAATGAGTGGTTAAAAAAATATTTCATCATGTCAACCTCACTAATATGTACGGCCGCTCATTATTTCTACTAATTGGTCACGGGGGCTGTACTGCAACAAGGCTGCAAGTGAAGGGTGGAGATAAAGAATAATAATATTCATTAAAAAAAATTACAAATAAAATAAAATCAAGACAGAATATTATCCTGAAATGATTTCAACTTGATGAGTAAAATTATAGCTGAGCTACATAAAACTCACTTTGAATGGTTGGAATGTGTTTGAATGGTTTGTATTTTTTAAATGTAAATTTTTTTTAAAAAATAAAAAACAATAGTAAAAAATAATAAAAATACACAACTAAGTACTAATAAAACAATAAATAATATAAAATATATTTTCAAATGTTTACTCATAAGTTAATGAAATGTTTTAATGATGATTTTTTTTTTCTTTCTAAATAGCAATGAGCCTCCACAGAGGACTCTTTTCCACAGCCACGCTGATTGCAAGAAGGGACAGGGACAGGGACGCTCCGGGGACATCTGGGTCTCAAATCGGCAACTCTGATCACATCACACGTTGTGCACCAGCATTTAAAACATCAATGTCTATTACTGTATATGATAAATGCACTGCTTGGGGTGTTCCGTGAGTGAAATTAACTGCTAGGTCTCAATATAGCTTAAATATATATTTGAACTGTTTCAGATATATTTTATATAATATATCAAATTACACTAAAACATTGTTGATGTCATTGTACTTCATGTTAAGAAGCTCCTGAAGGCAAGTACCATTTCACTTCAGTTGAGAAGATGGCTGGTTATATTAAGGCCTACATTATAAAGGCTGTGTCATGTACAGTAAGACAAAGACAACAAAAACCTTTTCAACAACTACCAAATCACCTCGAATGATAATGTGCTTAAAAATTATTAAATATATATTATTGTTCATGAGATAAAATATCACTTCTGAGCTTTCATACTGGAACACAGTGTGTGTGTATTTCATGGGTCTAGACCTGAGAACACCTGGTGCCTAACAAAGCACAACTTAATACTAATAATATTATTAATATTATTATTATTAATAATAATAATAATAATAATAATAATACAAGCACAACGATTTTGCAATAATGTAATATCGGGGCACCACAAATTTGACCCTTTTCAGGTTACACTTTTTGTTTAACTCCAAGATGAGGGCTACACTTCAGGGAGCACATTAAGTGAGCTATATAAAACTCATGAAAAATTTAACCAAAGTCAGTACCTAGCCCCCCCCCAAAAAATAGCATTCTTAAGCTGGACAAGTAACAAATAAACAAAAGCTCTTGTTACCATGGCAATATCAGTTTGTTGCATATCCCATTCTTATCTAATAAGACCTCGAGGTCAGTGGATTCTTATTCACAGCCCTTTTTCCCCTCTAATAAGTTCTAGTGTGCCAACAGCCATGGGTCTTCAGTCTAATAGAAATTAGGAATTTTACACACATATGTTAATGTGATCACTGAAAGTTTGGTGGTGTGTGCACAAGAGTTTTAAAGGGTGTGTAACCCGTGCAAGTATATTTAGTTCAGGACTTCCTCAAACAACTGACGGTAACAATAAGCCAAAAGTAAAACTATTAAGACAGAGCAATGTACATGACATAAAGCACATGCTAGGAAGTGTAATGTATAATTATATAAATTCAGACTGGACCTGTGACAGTAAAACCCTATTTACCACTTTTCTTCACATCACTTCTTCAAATGAAATAAATATTTTTTGTGACAACACCCACACACACACTAATGCATATCTAACTTTCACTACACGAGTATTAGTGTGTAATACACTCACCTAGTAATTATGTGTAGCTACATGCATTATTTATTATCTGTCACAAGGAAATAGGATCCTCGCATCTAGTCATTTTTCGTGCAATTTGAAAAGCAAATATTTCAAACACCCTTTTGTTAATAAGGACATATGGACATGCAACAACTTGACCAACAGCCGGCTTGTGGTGATATTTCAATTCTGAACTCTGTGGTAATTCTAAATTTCTACAAAAGCCTGATTTTTTTTCTTTTCTCTTTTAAACATAAAGTTTCCAACATTACTGGTCAGGAAATTTCTATTGCTGAGTCATTCATTTTTAAAAAGCTACAAGACATCCGAGAAACACTGGTTATGATGAAAAAAGTGTGAGAAGTGTCAAGCCTGACTGTGTGAGTGTATGTAGAAAATGGATTCACAGTGTCAGACCACAGGTCAACAACAACTGGAAACTTGTGTGTGTGTTTTTTTTTTTATGCTGGTAAACTATACCATAGCTGAGACCATGACTCGGAAATTTACTTTCCTCAAACCTTGATAGTCTCATCATGTACAAGAGCCTGCCTAAATTTTAAAGCAGTGAGAGGGGAGGGAAGGAAAAAAATGCAGTGCCTCCCTGTTGAGATCTTAATATGAACAGAGAACTGAGGGCTTGCTGGAAGTTATTATGAATATTTATTATTTTTTATTAAATACAAATAAACCCTGTGTATATGATAAGTGGTGTGAATCCATAGGCCTGAAAGTCTAATAAAATATATAAGCATGATAAGACTAGACAGGCCAGGTCATTCAAAAAAGAGAAACTTGATGAATTGAATATATTTGTGTAATTGTCTCTGTCTTAAAGGCATAGAGAACCTCCAGGTGCGCAACATACACCCGGGGCAAGTAGGGCTCGAGCTGAACGGTTAGTTGAACATGCGCGCGCGCGCACGCACGCACGCACACACACACACACACACACACACACCTACCTCTCTGCCAAGTCTAAACCCTTTTTTTCCCCTTAGCACTTTTTCAATTAACCACTCCCACACATCTTAAGCTACACAAATAGCCCCAAAAATGCAACTCCTTGATTCTGTAAATGTGGTTTAAAAAAAAACAAACTATTTTCTCCTGTCACACGTGTCAAATAATCAGTCAATATCCAGACGGCAGTACTTGTAAAATACACATGAAATCAAAAGCTCAAACATATTTGAGATAGGCTATCTGTACAGGAGCTGACTGTATTTTCTGACTGAGAACAAAACTCAAACGAAGACGTGGGCTCAGGCCAAAACTGTCATTCTAAAAGTAGCTTAGCTCAGCTCAGCTCCGCACACACACACACACACACACACACGTAACCAAAAGCCAGCACAGATCTAACACACATTTGCCTCCTTTACACTCTAATGCCATGATGCTGGATACTAATAAGCAGGATCCCCCCCCCCCCTTCTTTTTAGTCTCATCCTCATCATTTCATTTCAATGTGTCCTTCAGGAAAAGTTACACGTCATGGTACATCAATTGGACAATAATCTGACATCATCAATACGGCCTGGGTATGAAATGAAACAATGTATCGGGATGAATAGAACGAAACATTGATACACTGCGCAGATAGAAGGTTAGTTTGCTGCAAAGAACTTTTCCCCTGACGCTTGGCGTTAAAATGGCGCAACTCGCCTTAATAGCTCTATACACACACACACACACGGATCTTTCTGGTTAACAACAAACCGGAGGTAAAACAGGTAGGTTAGTGAGTAAATGAGGTTGGAAAGCCTTACCAGCCCGGTTGGAGTGAGTGGGGTTGATCTCGGCTGTCAGTAGAGAGAGAGTGTGTGTGTGTGCGCGCGCGCGCGCGAGTGTGTGTCAGGGCGAACTGACTGCACCAGCACACATCCGTTACTCCCGCTCAAAACTGAAGCAGAAAAAACACCCAAAATGACTTTTCCCCCGGCACCTCGATGCCGAAACCGACTCTCAAGTCTCTAAGGTATTTTACAGAATTTTTCCAGATAATTCTGTCATTATTTTTTGTTCAAAAAATGCTCTTTTTCCTCCATAACGCAGCTCAAAGGGGAGAGAGACAGAGAGAAAAAAAAAAAAACAGACATCTTTTCCTCCCACGGACTCGGTATCAGTTAGAGACTCTTGATCACTTGTACAGTCGATGAACGCGCGATTAAAACAATACTAATAAACAAATGATGTCCTTTTTGTTTTTTTCTTCTTTTTTTTGTCCTCCTCTCATTCTCGGCAGCAGGCTCGGGCCGGAGCTCGGAGCTCCGCGCTCAGGACGGCAGTGTTGATGTTATCGCGGCTCACTCGAAAATGGCGCCGAAAGTGACTCTGTTCATTCAAATCATGAGGAGCCGCCCCCTGCACCGGGCATGCCGGGAACATGGACTGACTTTAGGAGCGTTGAAGGTGGCAGATTCCTGTATTTTTTTTCTTTTCCCTTTTCCTGATACATTTTCACCGCGAATTTTCACAACTCGTTTATTGTGATGAAACCATTTTCAGTTTACATTTAATGATAATAAAATTAAAAAAGCAGTAAAAGAGGAAAGAAAAAGTGAACCGCGTCAGTCAGTCGCAGGCGTCGGTGAGGTGAAGTGAAGTGAAGTGAGAGACCATATCGCGATTGATAAGAAAAGATAAGGAAAAACACCCTTAAAGAAACACCCTGTAGTCTTTGTGTAGCACTGAGGTCACTTAAACCCCTTTCAACTCCCAGTCTTTATGACCTAATCTACACAGACATGAAAGATGTCCATAGACCTGTAGTAAAATGTATGCATGCAATATACTTTTAGGTTGTGTTTATTATAGCTACTAGTTGTTTACTTATTATTTTCAGATTGCAACAGACCTATCTATAAGAAAGCCTGCAAGTGAAAACTACAAAGAAATTTCAGATTTTCAAAGAGGCCCAGGTTGTTGGTCATTCTAAGGGAATACTGTACCTGAGACAAATAGCTAGGAATACACCTTTGTACCGCTGACATAATTTAAAGAGAAGGGTAAAACACTGATGGAGTCATGACCTTGTCGACCTAGGCCTTCTGAGAGACGTCTTCATGCTTCTCAAAGTGCTGTTTTATGCCTAAACGATTTGCTTCTAAACAAAATCTTAATAATGTATTAACAGCTAAACATGATTTGCTCAAAAAATTTAATAAACTATGATCCATGCATTTTTTCATAAAACTATGGGTGTCTGTTTATTCTTGTGAGTCTTTGTATAAAGCCCTTCTTGATAATGACAACCAGAGTAAAATCAGTCCTTTCTGTTCTTTATAAGAAAAAGCTGACCTGATTATTCCTCACCAACTGCCTCTCTAACACACTTGGATGCCAGATTACAAATCCCTCCTTGCTTCCCATGTAGTTATTAAATACTATTATTACTGTGATCATGTGTAGGTATTAACTAGCCTGCTAACTTCTGTTATAACTAGCTGAGCGTCCAGACCAGGCCTGGTTATAGGCTAACCAAACCGTACTTTTCTTTTTTTATATTCTGGTATACACCATTGACTGTCATATAAATAAATATATACCTATGCAATGTGATACGTGTATAATAATATGAGGTCTATAAATGTAGTCTATAAGACTTCAGACCAGCTTTCAGTTTTTACAATAAATGTTTATTCTGTTCAAGTGTTAAAGTAATATACAAAGATACATCTACACAACATCACCTTTCATACAATTTGGCTTTCTCTCGCATTAATTTTTGGCAACAAAAAAAAACAGGATTTCTTACACTTTTTGTCAAAAACTGTCAGGATTAAATACTAATCACAAACATAAATGCACATGTTATATATTACATTATGACATAAACTACATATATTAATTAATTTTATTTGTACCACATGTACATCCATGCCCTACACCTCTGATATTTATTTGGATGTATTTTATAGCACACATTTACTAACAGATAATTTTATTTCTATATGAATAAAGGGATAAATTCTTATTATAATTTGTATTCTTTTTTATTGCTATTGTGTTGATTCTTATGATATTTGAATTGTCCACTATAACTGAAAAGTTTGTAGCATACAATGTTAAGGCAACATTTTAAGTGTACATGATTTTTATATGTAATATAGGTAATATTCCCAGCAACTGCTATCTGTATATAAATTGCAAGATTATATTTCTTCAAAATTATATGAAACTGTGAATTGCAATATAGTATATAGTATATAAACTATGAAGCACAATCTACTGTTGAATCCTTTACACAATTATTCATAGAGCAAAACAAATATGTTTTTTATTTTATTTTATTTTTTTACACCTTTACACCTTAAAATTGTGACCTTCCTATCAGAACCAGCATTAACTTTTCCAGCTGTTCTATTTGATTGTTCTACACCCACCGGTTCACAAGTTTTCCTTCCTTGGACCACTTTTGGTAGGTCTTGACCACTGCAGACTCCCATAAGAGCTGCAGTTTTGGAGTTGCTCTGACTCAGTCGTCTAGACATCACAATTTGGCCCTTGCGAAAGTCGCTCAAACCCTAACGCTTGTCCGTTTTTGCTGCTTCCAACAAATCAACTTCAGGGACAAAATGTTTCCGCCTAACATATCCCACACACAATTCCAGGTGCCATTGTAACAAGATAATCAATGTTATTCATTTTACCTGTCGGTAGTCATAATGTTATGGCTGATTGGTGGTTATATCATATATTCATGAAGGTCTAGCAGTCTACTACTATAATTGCAGCTGATTCTCTTTAGAAATGAAAATGAAATAAGAATAAAAGTCTCACAATAAGCTTCATTCACTTCTAAAACTTCCATTGCATATTTCTGACATTATCCACACACAACATGCAAATGTGTAAAGAGTCCAGCACTAACCTGAAGTGACCTTGGAGCCACAATGCCTTTGGACCTCTGCTTGTATTTTTAAAAGGTCGAAATAAATTGCTCCATAGTATTATATATAATTCACTTACTTGAGCTATAAGTGAGATGCTGTCTACCTCAAGCTAATTGGCCATTTTACACTCAAACATTCCTTATACTACAATAAAATGACTCTCAGTACATGCTCGGAGCACTGTGGTATTTACATGTCACTAATGTATTTACATAAAAAATACAGAAGTGTATTTGAATGCCTTTTGTATGTAGGGGATAGATGAGGGTTATATACCTATATGTCCTGTCAAACAAGATCAGTATGGAAATACTCTTCTAATAGTTTGTTGTATGGCATTATATAGTAATAATTTCTGACATATGTAACAACAATAACAGTTGTTTGAGGGAATATGTATGTTATTATTATTTTTATTTTTTTTATTATCGACTTAGACAAAGTCATTACAGCTGTGTTTGAAGGCCCTCTGATAATGAAAAGGTGGATCTAAACAATTACTGTTTTGTATATCACTGCAGGAGCAGCTGTGGTATGGTTGGGGTTGGAAATACACACAAACAGCTATAACGATGAGTTATAAACATGTTCATTTAAATATACATTAGCTTTTATCGTTGAAATTCACCATAATTCTTGCATGCCATCTATATTTGATAAATTAAATATTCCTGATTTTGAGGCATTGGTTTAGTGAACCAGTACCTTTACCTTTAAAGATAATTATTAAGGTAACGATGCTTCTTTAGCATTGTACATAATACCTTTGCTCTTTCAGCCCCAGAAATGCAGTCAAATCTGCTGCACGTCAAGTGAACTTTCGTGCACCCCGTCACTTGTCAAACGCCGCTTTATTGTGTAAGAATAGGCATAGTTGTAAGGGGCGAGCATGTGTGTGTGTGAGAGAGAGAGAGTGAGAAAGAGTGAGAGAAAAGGTTTTGTTCTCATTGAGGAGGCTCAGCTATCCACCCTCCCCAGACTAAAGTTGTCTGTAGCAGCTGCACCCCTGTGATCTCCACTAAACAGTGTGGGAGGGGGCAAGAGTGGGTACACGTCACCCTCCCAACACACATACCCTCCCCTTTTATAGAGGCCAAAGCTGCACACTTAAGCAACAACATCCATCAAAAGCCAATAGATGCCTGCAGGTCAAGCCTGAGAACACAACAGCGACCTCTGACCCCTGTTAAGTGAGCTGGCCTAACAAGACATGACCGTTGACTCACGCTGGTTTATTTGGTTTATTTCACCAATTAGAGTCGTGCAAGGGGGGGGGCGTTACAAATGTGATAACCTTCTGATTATATAGCATAAGTCTTTATAAACATTTTAAATATCTTCATGGTTGAAGTGTGATTCCTTGATTGCATAGCCTCAAGCAATGCACACATCCTAAATAGTTATCATTGTTGAATGATGTTATTCTTTTCTTTTTTTTTTATCTGACCCTGAAATATTCTTTCTTAAAAAAAGAATGTTACAATAATGTACAGCAAGTGTGCACGTTACCCAGTACATTAAACTTACTGAACCAAAACCTTTTTTCACCATCAGGTCCTGTCAAAGAATCTTGTTAAGTATCCTTGCACGCTACAATCTTCTTTCGTGAAGTTAACAAGGATCATACCAGAAGGAGTAGCTTAGTACACTGTTGATGTTCACAGTAGACTAACATTTAACCGATGCACTTTCATTTGAAAAAAAAAAAGTGTTGTAGAGTTATAATTTGTTGCCCAAAGTGCTAACACAGCTCCGTACATTCTAATTATCTACCTCTACAATTATGATCCACTAAGGGTCCAAGAAACGTAGGGGAGTCTGTGCACAGTCGTGACGGCAGGACAGTCGTAACACGGTAATAGCTCATTCGTATCACTGTGCACATGCTTGATATTGTCAGATTTTTTAATGGGGTAAATTTCAATGACATGCACCTCAACTCTATTTTAGTTCTGGATAGCTCCTCGTGTCTACTTGACCTTGAAATTAGACATGTTATTGTGATCATTGGTCTGTCTTCTAAAAAAAACTGCACAGTGTGCCGTTCATCATCATTTTTGTAAAAAAAAAAAAAAAAAAACACAAACAAAAAAAACATGCATTGTTCATTGATAACTTAAAAAGTTAAAAGGATTAATGTCCTCAAATAGATTAGAAAAAATATTATAAAGAATACTTGTATATAAAAAATACAGGAATTATACTTCAGTTCTTATATTCTCGGTTTGATTATAAGATAAGAACTCACTCTAACTGTTCCTGACATGAAGTAAACAGTAACTGACGTACTGTACAAGTCGTGTACTATGTGTTTAGCTATCATCTGATGGAAATAACGAACAATCTACATCATTTTTGTTGGTTTTAATACGGATGGAAAATATCGGTTTCCTGTACCTTTTAAAGTGTGTTATGGTTATTTCTGATTTAGCTTTTTGTACGATAATATGTACTGGTTCATATATTTTGAACTTTTATATTATATTATTTTATATACTGTGTCTCTCTCACACACCCCATACCCCCCTAAAAAAATACTTATGTTCTTGATAATATAATATAATATAATATAATATAATATAATATATGCCTGATTTTACACTGTGATGTGAGGTAATACACTATTAAAAATATTTTAGGTTGCATGTATATCTGTCAAGTCCAGAATAAGTTCTTCAACACAAAACAGGACATTAAAGATCTTTTTGGAATAATGTAACTGGGAATTCATTAATGTTGGAGCCACTCGAGCTGAGATGCTGAGGATTAGAGCCGTGCCTGCTCTCTCTCTCTCTCTCTCTCTCTCAAACACACACACACTCTCGCTCTCCAGCGGTACGAACTCAAACCCGACCGGAAGTCCCGCCCCCTCGAGCTCTACCTCGATGATGTAACCCCCCCTGTCCAAATTTAGCACGTTGTTGATGCCTCAGAAGTTTTTCCTCTGGCTGAGAGCGCTGTCCGTTACTCGACGTCACCACTATCCTGTTATTATTGTAAACAGTCTAGCCGTTTCTTTACCGAAGCCCTCCACTCAGGCATCCGCTTCTTTGTTCGCAAAGTCAAGCCGGTAGAGATTTAAAGCGAACTACATGGACTATTAATTAATAAACCGGTACGGGTGATATAGGACTCTATATACGAGCAACATGTGTGAAAAAAAATGCTTTTCATTTTGAGATTGTCGCGAAACCTAGCGCTCTTGTTCTCAGTTTGAATGTGAGCTCTCATAATAATAATAATAATAATAAAAATAATAAGATGATGATAATGATGATGAAGGGAAAAAACGACACTTCGGATTGCGCATAAATAATCAAAATCAAAAGCATGCACTCAGTAGGAAAATATAATAATAATGTAATTCAGACTGACATCATTAACGCCTAAGCAGTTCATTTTACTCAGTCCTTTTGTGTCAAACCGGAGCCTCTACCTAACCTGCCCCCAAACCCGTAAACAATATTGGGAGCAAAAAAATACATATGCATATAAATGTATGTATACAATATACATTTAGTACTATTATTACTATTATTATTTATTTACACCGGACAACTGTAATGCGCTGTGCTTGTTTACCTCACCGGCTCCTGGAGGAATTTTGATAATGAGCTAGATAACAACGCTACAACTTTCATCCTCCAATGCACGAACACACACACACACATACACACACACACCTATAGCTATGTGACAACAAAGCGCTTTCTTTTTTTCTATTTCGCGACAAACGCACAGAGGATAGAGGAGGAGGAGGAGGAAGAGGAGGAAGGGGGGGTAGAAAATCCGAAAGCTTTGTGATTAAATAATGATACTTACTTCAAAGGTGAATGAAGAGAAAAACCTGGAAAGCGGCGCTATAGGCAAAAAACCCCATCACACTGTAACGTGCAGCCGAAAATCGGAAATAATATTCCAGCAAACTGGCACACCGGGCTCCGGTTAGCGCGCGCGCGCCAGTCGAGGCGGCTGTATCTGTCTTGCTCTCTCTCTCTCTCTCTCTCTCTCTCTTTCTCTTTCTCTCGCTCTCTGTCTATCTCTCTCTCTCGCGAGCGCGCGTTCTTTCCTTTTTTTCTTGCAATTATACGCCAAGCTTCAAGGAAGTTGTCCTTTTGTTCCAGCATTTATACATTGCGTCAATGTTGCGAAAAGAGGAGGCGGAGCGGTGGCACTTGGAGTAACGAGAGCGAGAGAGAGAGAGAGAGAAACACAAGCACACGACCTTATGTACACAAACCCAGAAATCCTCCACCCTAACAAAACCGGCGGATCGGCTCGCTCGGGTCACGTGATCCAGCTCCAGCAGCGCTCGCACCCGGGTCTACGGCAAAGTTAGCGCGGAGCCTTTTCTTTCTGTCCTTCTTTCTTCCCCGCTCGGGGTTCATGTACACACCGCTCAAGGAAAATGGGTAGACCAAGTGGCCCGGCAAAAATTTTAACACCTATTCGGTCCGTGATGGAAAAACTGAACGCGGTGAAAGCGAGTACGCGCGTGTGTGTGTGCGCGCGCGCGCGCGCGCGTTTGTACGTATATGTTTGTGTGTGTGAGAGAGAGAGAGAGAGAGAGAGCCGGTTTGTGTTGTGTTGGCTGTCAGCACTGAGCGCGCGCACCCTGCCGAGGGTTCAACGCGCGAAGAGAAAGCGCTTCCTCCGGGTTCATGATGTCTGTCTGTGCTGTTTGAAGTAGTAGAGAATGTATTAAACGGTGCGCTCATTGGCTTCCCCTATAGCTCGCTGTTACAGCCGAGTTGCATCACGAAGTTTGCTTACCGCTCTGCTGTCAATCGTTTTCTCCCCTTTTTCTGGCAAATAAACACTACTGCTTGTCCCTAAGGTAACTGGGCGCGTTCAATGTGCCATTATTATTATTATTATTATTATTATTATTGTTAGTATTATGTAACGTTATTCAAGACGATATTTATTTATTTGTTTGTTTCCTTGTTTGTTTATTTATTTGATTTTTAGGTAGCTATTTTCCCGCTGCTTTTCCATAGAACATGCCCGGTTTGAATCTACAACCCAAAGAATGTACCAAACCCGAGAAAGCTTGAAGTTCCTCTATGTAGAACCTGAGAACAAAGGGCTGCCCTTACAGATGAGTTTCTGAGAACCCGTGCACCCAAAAACCCCCTCTTTTTTTAAGAGTGCCGTTATGTCTAGGTATAGACATAAGCTGTGATCTTTTAAGTGCAGCTATGTAGTGTTGTGTGAAGTGTGAAAGCAGTAACAGGTGGCTGTCCGACTCTAAGGACAGGCAAAGTGCTTAAGGTTTTCCACTTGACTAGGCATTATTTCTCATGTAGGATCTTTATGGTTGTTTCACCGCCATTCAAACGCGATACAATGAAATGAGCTGAATTTGAGACTTGGCGGAGATAAACAACCCCTCTAATAAGTCAGAACTAACATTGGACAGATTGCTTATAAGATAAAGGTGTCGTTTTTTTTTTTTTTTTTTTTACATTTGAGGTCACCTGTCATTAGGCCGGCCGAATGTGCAACAGGCTGATTGAAACTATTGCAATTTAAAAACATACCAATATTTTTTTTTCTGAATGAACTTTTATGGTATAAGATTTAAAAGCATAGAGCAAAAACAATTCACAGTGTGTGTGTGTGTGTGTGTGTGTGAGTGTGTTTTAATAGCAACAGTCCCTGGTGGTGGGCCTATAAATCTCACTGAGCATGGTGTCACCTGTCAGTCGAAATAGGTGGATATGTTCTCTGACAAGTCCATTAAGGCTTGTTGTGTAGATGCATTAGTTAAACCTATTGTAAACCGCTTGAGCTCAGACAGATCCTTTTTGACAATTAATTATTTTGATGCCTTTTTTTTTTTTTTTTTTTTAAAGAAAAGCTGAAATACGGACGTTAAAGAGTAATCGGATATAACCTTACTGCGTAAGCTAATAAATAGCCTGGATAGGAATAAAGGTTTTAAATGTACTTTCTTTACTTAGTACTGGAAAGGTGCACTCGGGGTTAGTTTAGAGTAACGTTTCCATATCACTAGTCCAAATATTCCAAACTGTTACCAAAATTGTTTTTTATGTACATTCACGTTTCTAGATAAACCTTTCACACTAAAACCAAAACAGATGTTACCGGAAAGGTATCACCCCAGCGACATGGAAAAATCTAGTTTATTAATGAGTGTTAAATGATTCTTGCGCATCTCTTTCACTTTCCTATAAGCTGTGAAGGTCCGAATTTTTTATTTTTTTTGCCCGATTAAAGTTGCAAAAATTTGTAACCGCTTTGCATTTCAAGATGCTTATAGTAAATTGCGCATGTCATCACAGAGAGAGGGTTTGACATGGCTTCAGAATTTCGGGAACGAAAAGTCACACATCGGACTGAATCAGATGACATTATTCTAATCGCTTATAATAATATTCAGACGTCTATTAATCCGATACACACCGGCTTCAAACACTTGCGCGTTGTATGGTTGTGTCGTGTTAAAACAAAGCTTCTGGCAGGAGTTTTTTTCTTTCTTTATACTCCTTAAAAAAATCGTTGTGATGTTAAATGGCTTCAGCAATTTCGGATGGAAACGCGGGAATTGCAGCTGTTTTCAGAGAGTTATTTAAAAAGCCAGACTGTCTAGTACCAGCGATGTCTTAAAAATGCAGGGACGTTAATAAATTCTTCAAAACATCGACATTATTGATTGAAAACGGATAAAATGTGCGAGATAAAACAAAAACCACGAGCATTTTCAGAGAAGGGGGGAAAAAATCCCAAATGTAACATACAAATGTGAGAATAAATCCTCAACAGAAATTGTGCCTGATTAATAATTAAGACTAAAGAGACTGATATAAGAGAACAAAACTTAGGCATGAATAGACAGATCATTTATACCAGAAATTAGGGTTCGGTTTGGATTTATTCTTTTTAACTTCATAAATCTAGTTTCAGCATGTTCGTTTGCAAAATGCTCAGCAGAAGTTCAGGACGTGCATTCTTTACCATATGTTGGGTTAACTTTTCTTTAATAGGACACTTCTAATTGTGTTCATTTGCTTATTCTGTCCTACTAGACATAGGCAGAATGTCAATTTTAATGTAAATGCATAGGTTATAAATAGGGCGACAAAAAATTATGAACTTTTGCAGGATAAACTGAATGTGACTAAAAGACATTATTGGAAAAATGTTGTCACACTGATATTTTTGGGGGAAGTATCCTGCTTGTTTATTGTTTATTGTTTATATTAGGCAAAGTTATTAATGCGCCGTTTTGCGCCGACTTCATTATATATTAATTATATATCTATATAACAGTACTTAAATACACAGACATATATAAACTACTTACCTCCGTGATTGCATAGATTTATTTAAGGTCTTCTGCACTAAGGTAAAACTGAATGTTCAGCTAAACACCTATACCAGCAGAACAGTAGCTGAGTTATTGGAGTAATGACTCACAACAATTACTGCACTAAACCTGAAATAGCATAAATATTGTCTTTCATGTTTTTTCCCTCTTGATGAGTCACAAGCTCGCACTATTGCGCCGTATTCTTGAAATGACTGACATGGTAATGTAGGCCATAACAGATGAGTATGTGAAAGGTCACACTGTATCGGTTTAACTCCGAACCTTACTCATCCTCAATTTAACTCTTCATTATAAATACGGTCAATTTTTCTAAATATAAAACCAACAGACCAGTGTTTATCATGATCTCATTTAGCTTTTCCTATTACAGTGTTCATTTCATTCAGTCATTCATTCCAGCAGTAATCACATTAGGTCTAATAAATAATTTGGGTTGATTTTATATCTATACACGTTGATTTTCTATCTATCTATCTATCTATCTATCTATCTATCTATCTATCTATCTATCTATCTATCTATATAAATTTTTTACCATAAAATATGTACAGTTCAGAAAAGTTTCTAGACTCTTGAAAAGTTTTAATATTCCAGCAAAATAAACCCAATCACCCCCCCCCCCCCCCCCCCCCCCCCCCCACCCCCCCCCC
>JAQQZT010000010.1:10247523-10258303 GCA_030068275.1 Clarias platycephalus
ACACACACACACACACACACACACACACACACACACACACACACACACACACACACACACACACACACACAAACGCTCACACACACATACACACACACTCACACACTCACAAGCACGTGTAAGTACTTTAACTGTTCCTGACCTCTAATAGAGAAAGAAAGGGAGAAAGCAAAAAGATTACATTAACCAAACAAGCTGGAACATATCGTAATGTGGCCGAGTCAAGTTCCTACTAACTTTCTGTATAATTGTGCACAAATTTAAGTGGTGCTCATTATGCAATATGGAATGCATTCTCATACAGGGTTTGGTATCTGTTCCAAGGAAACAAATTATGCTCTATGAAATGTCCATTAAAGGAAGACTTCATTCATTTTCAACTTAACCATAATCCCCAATCGAAACCATGACATACAATTTTACTTGATTTGCTGTACTAAGAGATGAACTGAAAACCGGTTTACTCAAAATCTCACTCATAATGAAAGTCTCAGGGCAATTGTTGAATGTTGAAAAACTGAAAGATGAGGAAAAAATTTAAATATTAACATTTTAACATTAAAGGTCTTACATTAAAGAAAGAGATCTTATCATAGCTTTGTGCAACTTTTGTAAAACTGTGGTGCGGTCGTATTAAAATGTCATTTGTGTTGCATGAGAATTTGCAGTTTCCGTGTTTGATATGCCCATAAAGTGACTTAATGCTTAGAAGCTTATTCTTTCGAATGGAAAAAATTTTTTTTAAAGGTTGAAAAAACCTGAGAGCATTCCTTTAATCTGTATAATAATATGTAAATTTAGAATCTAGAAAAAATGTGTGAATAAATATATACTGCTCAAAAAAAATAAAGGGAACACTTAGTCCCGGTTTGACTTGAACCATGCATACACATATGAGAAGTTTTTGAGCAGTATATATATAACAGTCCTGGTGCTGACTGTGGATGTTAATAGATAAACAAATAGACAAATAAAGAGTAGCTCAGAAGGAAAGAGGGATGAGTCGTGTGGATAAAATGGTGAGTAAATGTGTGTGAGTGTGTGTGTGTGAGTTAAGAGGAGGTGGAAGACCAGTCTCTGGTTTCTACTCATACAGTTGATCATACACCCAGTCACCTTTTCCATAATTTTTTAGTCCTGATGGCTTGAAGAAATAATGACATCATGATGATACACGGATTAGCATAGTATGCTAGAATGGTGATACATGACTGACTAAAACTACTACTAGGATAACCGGTGCTGGTGCATGAATTGTAACAGTGCAGCAAGGTTGCTTCAAATACTGTACTCTATGTTGCATGAAGGGCAGGTGAAAATGAAACTTTTTAGGTATGTAGGTGTTTTTTCATGTTTGGGTGTATGCTCGTGATATGCGTCCGTGTTTTACATAGTATGACACCCACGAGTCACGATCGATACTGAGTCACAGGCAGAGAGAAACACACACTTCTTTTTTTTTTTTTGCCATTACAAAGAATCAAAAAATTTTTTTCTCAAGTTTCCTCTTGGCTGGATATTAAAGTGTGCAAAGATTGATTTAAATGTGTTACTATTTGTGCTTTTTCTGAGTCATAGCAGAAAAGAAAGCATGCAGGAAATCACTGAGATGATGAAAAGGAAACACTATTCAAGTTCAACTGCAGCACTGTGCAATAACTACTTTCAATCCAGAACTATAGTACTATATAGAATCCAGAACCCAAATGCAATGGGAATGAAATGCACACAAATACCTGCCCATAGTGCAGATATATCTACACTATGGGCAAGTATTTGTTTGTGTTTCATTCCCATTGCATTTGGGTTTATCTTATATACATGCTTATCCTGTACAGGTTCGCAGTGGGCCTGCAGTCTATCCCAGGAGACTTTGGGCATGAGGCAGTGTATATCCTGGACATGGAGCCAATCCACTGCAGGGCACACACTACGGGGAATTTGGGAACACCAATTAACCTACCCTGGAGGAAACCCTCCAAGCACAAGGAGACCCATGCACACAGACTCGAGGTGGATATCAAACCCTCGAACCGGGAGGTGCAAGGCCACGCATAGGTGCAAGGTGTAACCCTTACGCTACAGTGCCACCCCTGTGCTGGTAAACTGATTTTTTGTTGTTGTTGTTGTAAAAATTAAAAACCTTTAAAAGTTTGAACCCAATACACAGCAGGTTTGTTTAGCTGTAGAAACGGCCAAATCAAGTGTGCCAACATCGTTGTTATAGGATGTTAGAATAAACAAGAATAAAATACGCCCAGGTCATTCTCTTCCGTGGTTGAATGTCAAACATTGTTATGTAGTCTCTTATGTAGCTCCTATACTGCCCTGATGTTATACACATGTTGTATATATACAGTATGTACATGTTTATATACAGTACATAGTGTACTGAAAGATTTAACCTAACCCTAGAATTCAGCTTACAATGGCAGTATAAAAAAAATTAAACAGCCTAAGAACTCTAATGTAATGGTACAATTTGTAATCCTCAAACCACCAGATTCTCCTTAATCATTTCAAATATCATGTCACTATAACAAATAACAAATTGTAGTCTATGATCAACTTTTCTTCATTGTTCTGCTTTTTTTTTTTTTTTAGTTCTAGTAGTAGCTGTAGTACTATAGTAGCCTTAACACACCTCAGTATTGATTATCTACAACTGTTGTTTTTTGATGATGGTGGAAAGATGCTTGTTTAAATTATTATGTAGGTATTTAATCGGGTTGTATTCTGGTAACCGTGTAGGCCATAGAAAAATGATAATTTTCATGGTATCAACCCATTCACTGAGCCTTCATGCCCTTTGGAAGTTGCCACTCATCAAACTGAAATGTTCAATCACAAGTTAAAGATCATTAGTTTAACTACTTTTTACTGATATACAGTGACTCTTTTGTTCAATCAAATGATGCCAGCAAAATGGCTACCTACAGCATAACTACTGTATTTTTACTTCATTAATTTTCTTAAATGTTTTATTGTATACGTATGTGCTTCACTAAAAATTACAGCACATAAATTTCACTGAAAGGCTTAGTTAGATCGCATTGTGTTTTCTTAACTCTCCTGCTCTCTTTCCGTTTCACTCTCTCCCTCCTAGTTCATAGTCAATGTAACGTTTTATATTTGAAATTGTACATATGCTGCAGTTTTGGACCTTCATGCGGCAGGGTAGTAGATTTCAGCGAATCAGGACGTGTCCAGAAGGTAGCAGGGAGGCCCTATAGGTATAGAGACTCTCTCCATGGCATGTCTCCAAGGGAGTGTCTCTTGACAATCCTGTTCTGCAGGTTAAAAACCAAAAGAACCGGTTGACTGAGTTCAGGAAAGAGAGTAACAAAAGCTAACAACACCATAGACAATCACACAGGGATAATTCTTCCGAAATAAAAGTTGACGGTTTGCCGTCATCGCTGAATGCAAGACTACACTGGAAAATAAAAAACAATCAACGATCGAAGCTGTCACAATCGACCTATTCGTTTAGTCATGGAGAGAATAACAGGCATTGAGAGAGAATGAGCGAAAGAGAAAGCAGTCTATAATGCCAAGAGCACATGGTAAATAAAATGGGAGGAATAACAGTGAGTGTGTGGCGAAAGCAGACTTCAGTGTCGCGTGACTCCAGCTCTGTCTCTGGAAGGCCGGGAGACAAAACTGCTCTTCACGCCCAGAAAGAAGTGGGTTTATGGGGCAGAGGGAGGAAAACAAAGAAGGAGGTGGAGGAGTTCAGGGCAGTCAGACTTCACTGTGGTGGTGTGTTTGTGATATATTCATGAGTGTTGCATTGAACTGGCTATAGCTTGCTTTACATTATAAAATAAAAAGATTTTCCTCTAAATTCAATGCATCGGCTTTTCAGATGGAAGCAGATGAATGTAAACATTGAGTTTATTTTTAAACAAAACATGAACAATACCGACCCGGTAAACCTTAGGAACCCAAACATGAAGTACAATCTCAAGGCAAAACATAAAGGGTACAGCTGACAGTAAGCAACAAAGAGGAACAAATGTTGGACAATGAGGGCCATAAAAGATGTGGTGCTTACACAAAGTATAAAGAGAAATGTAGGATAGTTATTGAGACATGTGACACTCTGGGACTGATGAATAGTGTAGTTCTGTGACGACTAGTGCTACAAAGTATGGAACACATACAAGAGTGTGTCCTGGACAACAAGGTGAGGTCCTTCAGGTGATAAGGGCCAGCAGGATTTGCTTGGAGTGCTTTCCTTAGCATGGCGAGCAGAAGATATGAGATCCTCAACAAGGCACTAAGGCAGCACAATCCCTTCCGCAAAGCTAACGGGGAGCAATGTCCTCCCAAGGCCAGAGGGGGAAAGACATCCTCCATGAATCCAGAGGGGGAAACGATGTCCTCCACAAAGTCAGAGGGGAGAGCAAAGTCCTCTGTGGAGCTAAAGAGAAGAGTGACTTCTTCTGTGAGGCAAGAGGGGGGGAATGACTTTCTTCGTGAAGCAAGAGGGAGAGCTACATCCTACACAGTGCAAGAGCAAAATACTCAACAAAATAACATGGCATAGGGACGTCCTCTGTAGAGCAAGGGAATAGAGTGATGTCCTCAGCGGTGTAAAGAGACAGAGCAACATCCTCAGCAATGTTGGACGGCTAGAGTAATGAGGGGATGGGGACGTCCTTAATGGGGCAAGGAGTTTAGCAACATTCTCAATGGAGCAAGAAGTAACATCTTTATTGGAACAAGAAGGAAGAAAAATTCCAGAGGAGTCACATGGAATCAAACTTTGCTGTGTAGCTCTGACTCAATCCCTCCTCCCCAGTTGCCCCAACAGGTGGTTCCTCTCCAGGAGGGCTTCCATGTATGATATCACGAATTGTAGTTGAAGGCAGATGGAGAGAAGATGAATAATTTTTTTTAAACAAAAATACAGAAATAAAAACCTTGACCTACCTTGTAGCAAAAACATACACAGACTAGCGGGGACAACCAATGTCAAATGACAGCTAAAGACAAACGCTAGTCAGTGACTGCTGTACAACACATGACTTAAATAGTGGTGCTTAAACATAATGAGACAAAGGTGAGGGACATAATGGGACATGCTAGGGTTGGTGAATTCTTCACCCACTGGTCCGACCATGACATTGAAACCCATTATCTACTATAAAAGTAAATGCCAACTATTGAGGTAATTCACATTTAATTTATCATGCAATGACACTAAAATACACAAAGAAAGAATTAAGGAAAAACATTTTTAATACACATCTTTATTCAATGCCTAGAACTGCTTGTGCGTCTGCAATTGTTAAAGCAAATTATGGTCTACCTAAAGTCATCTTTGTAGATAGCCTAGGAAATTTTTGAAAGTTTATACAAATTATTTTAAACTTAGTGTTTTCCTAAATTTGATATTGTTTTTTTTTATCTGAAGAAATTTATTTTTGAATAAAATCAAAAATTTTTTGGTTTTTTTGGAATTTTGGTTTGAAAGTATTTAGCCAACAGGTTTCTCAAGACTGCAAATGATGACACAAACCAACAAGGTATATGTTTAAGTTGTAATAACACACTTTACACAACATAATATTTTTTAAAGCATTTACCTTTTTGCTTTATGTCCCTATTTATAAAGTGAACAAATTTTTTTATGTAACTGACTTTGAATCCAAACCAAAAAACAAAACATATTTTTCTTATCTTATATTAAAACACAATAGACCACGTGTAAATGTCCTGACATTTTACTGTCACCTTGTGGGCTGAGAAAAAAATATCACATAATTTTCATAATCTAGTGAAGTCAAGTCTTTTCCAAGTCTAATCCAAGTCAAGTTAATTTATGAAAATTTCTTTCTGCACCTTCATATCTCATTTCACTCCAAAATATTGTATATCTTAAAGATAAGTAAAGAAAGACAATTACCATTTAACACAAATGAAGTAAAGAAGCAGGAACATATTCAGTCCAACTCTTTTGCTTGCACTGGAGTTATGAGGCTAAAAAACTGAAGAGCTACTTCATGTTAATTCAAAATGGCTGGTGTTTCAATCAGGCCCCTTTATCCCCAGTGAAGGATAATCTTCATGCTTCAGCATACCAAGACATCTTGGAAAATGCTATGCTTCCAATTTCGTAACAACGATTTGGGGAAGATCCTTTTCTAGTCTAACATGTGTCCCAGTGCACAAAGCAAGGACTATAAAGACATGGTTTGAAGAGTTAGATGTAGAAGAACTTGACTGGCCGTAACACAGAGCCCTGATCCTCAACCCCATTAAGCACCTTTGTGATGAGCTGGAACGGAGATTGCGAGCCAGGGCTTCTCGTCCAACATCAGCACCTGATCTTATAAATGCTCTACAGAATGAATGGACGCGAATTCCCACAGAAACACTCCAAACTCCAAACTGTGGTTAGCCTTCCAAGAAGAGTGAAAGCTGTTATAGCTGCAAAAGGGGGACCAACTCCATATAGAAGTATATGCATTTTTATACAATGTCATTGCAGGTTTGGGCAAATACTTTTGTCCATATAGTGTATTTCTAGAGGTGTTCTGAAATGATAATGGTATATTAGCCTTTTTATTCCAAAATAATAATGCATGCTGTCAAGAAAAATTGCATAAACATTGTTTTTTTGCTACACTATTCTTTGAGGTGACAGACAGAGTGGAGTATGTATTATACCGTATATTATTAATATGAAACAGTGCTTCATGCAGGTCAAAATACAAAAGTTTCTTTAATATATACACAATATAGTTACACACTTTAATATATATATATATAGAGCCAGTTTCAATGCCAGTTTCACATACTAGTTAAACTTAGCTCAGAGAATCCACTCAATGTATGGCACTTTTAAGGGTAGGACTAGATAAAGACCTTTAAGGGTTTGTCTAAGGAGGAGTTTCATTTTAAAAAGTTTGACAATGACAAAGGAATGGATTGGAGAGCGAGCAGAGCTTTTCAGAATTGTGAATGCAAAACCACGTGTTGCTTACAACGGAGCACCTAATGAACTGCCTTTGTGTGTGTGTGTGTGTGTGTGTATGTGTGTGTGTAAGTGTGCAGCTGGGGCAGGAGACATAGGGACACACACTCACTGTGCTTGTATTGATCGTGCTGCAGCCAGAACTCATCTAGCACAAGCTCTGGGGCACTACGAGAGAGAGAGAGAGAGAGAGAGAAGTGGGAGAGAGAAAGAGAGAGAGAGAGAGAGAAGTGGGAGAGGGAGGGGAATATAGTGGGAACAAAAGACAACCAGAGTTTTTACTCCAGCGTTTGGACAAAGAGGGTATGTGTATGTGTATCAGCCACACACTCTTACACACACACACACCGAACGAATAAGAGAGAGGCTGAAAGACTGCTGGCTCTCCTGGCTTCGGCCCAGAGGATGATGTCATAGGGATGACTTCACCATGCAGTGTCATCACGGCCTCCTCCCCTGCTCCCCATCCATCCATCCATCCCTCCCCCTCTTTCTCCCTCCCTTCATCTCTCTCTTTCTCCTTCTCCCTCACTCCACCCTCGCTGAGAAGGTGCTGCTACAGGCACTCGCGCCAAAACACAAGCCATGACAATCCGTCTGCCTGGGCTACCGCCACTGCACTGTTTAAAGACAAAGAGGCACAATTAGAACGACAGAAGTGAAGGATCACAATAAAAAAAAAAGTCAGAAAGTTGAAAGCAGAAAGAGAGCATTGTCATATTGTCAGGTGTTAAAAAAAAAAAAAAAAAAAGGTGAGCCAAAAGAATTAGAGACATGTGTTGGAGATGCTAAATAGGGATTAAGTGGCTTAGGGACAGTGAAAGGGAAAGCGAGAAAAAGGGAGAGAGAGAGATATTGTGAGGGGGTGGGCTGGTTTAATTACATCTCTCAGTGCCACTCTGCTGCCATAAGGCCCAACAGTAAACAGCAATGTGCATGCACACAATACACACACGGGCGCACACACACACACACACACACACACAGCAGGGCATAGGGAGGTGCAGTTCTACCACCCTTACAGACTGCTTCCGCTTACTCACACAAACAAATGACGACAAACACACCAAAGAGCGAACACATCTCAATATAAGGGCATGGAGTGCACATAAAACAAACAAAGCAGCCAACGGATTATTTAAAAGGCCATTTTCGGATTTGCTGGGTTTTTTTTTTATTTTTTTTTTTTAAACCTATTGGTCAATTTTTTTTTGAGCAAGTATTATTACTACAATAGAGTAGTAAGATCCACACTATAATCTTTGTACCCTGTGTCCTTTAAAAAGTCGAAACAAGAGTTAAGTGTGTAAGGTATATATTCTAATATTGATATAATATAATATAATATAATATAATATAATATAATATAATATAATATAATATAATATAATATAATATAATTAACCCATGCCACATTCCCATTTTTGGCTAAGACTGGTTAATGCTAGATTAGTGTTATAAAAAAAATCGTTTGGGCAGCAGTAACTATATCCAGATTGGGCCAGACCTGGACCAGGCAGGGGAGCGACAGGCTTTGGACCGATGAAAAGAGAGTGAGAGAGAGGGGGATAGAGAGCAAGAGAGATAGAGAGTGAGTGCAAGAGAGATGTATGCATTGCCAGGACTCCTGACTCTAATGCATCTGTCACTGAGTCACATTTATCAACTGTGATTGTGTGCCTCCATGTCTGTTATATGTGTGATATACCTTCAACATTTAACTGAATGAAAGAAGAGTTTATCTGCATGATATTCGCTTCACTACTCAATTATCTAAACGTAAAAAAAAAAAAAAACTTATATTGTGTATATGAAAACCTGTACTTCAAATAGAGCACTTATGTTGACAACAAGAGGTATACCCGCTACCTAACCGTGTCTACTCGTGCTTGTAGTTGTCTATATAAGTGACCATAAATGTCCATTTGATTAAATATTTTAATAAAGAACTAGTGTCTTAAATTGAGCTAAAGGGGCACTTTAATACAACACTGGTCATTTTATCCAAGTAAAAAAATTTTTTTTTTAAATGCTTCAAGACCATGCTTGAAATTCACAGTCTGATGATTTTTGTATGAGCACACACTTTGACTCAGAGGGGCCTCAAACCGTCTGTAGCCAAATTCTATCAATGCACAGATTTATTTTAGAAACATAATCCACAATTTTTAAATTCTCAGTGTTACACAGAAAACTATGTACCATTTCATCTGTATAAAGGAGATCATTAAAATCCAAAATTTTTATTAACCACTAAGCCCAAAGCAATCACATTGTCTTAAAAGTGTAGGTATATTTTATATATCATATTAACAGCATTTTTCCTAGTTTTACTAAACTTGCAGTTCTGTTCATATTGACATTTTGAATATTTCAAGTATTTTACTTTTAGATTAAGCATATTAGTTGAAGTGTCCAGATAATTAATCTTATATTAAATAAACAGAAACTATAATAATAGTGATTAGTTATTTGTGATGTCTATTAGTGAAAAAGAAAAACTTAAAAAAATAAAAAAAACTAATAACTGTAAATTTATTGGTTATGCCTTACTGATTTTCACTAAGGATTATGGAGTTACTGTGTACTGACACTACCTTAACATTTGAGTGTCTCTCTCTCTCTCTCTCTCTCTCTCTCTCTCTCTCGCACTTTAGTTCTTCTCCAGCACATGGTTCAAATGGGGCCCTCACCAGGTCTGGTTGTGATTAGACCAGGCTAATGTGTAAAACCTCACTATCTTAAAGGCACTAATAGCATGGCCCATTAACGACATACTAATTACACCGTGTTTGTGCCCAGGGGGAGGGAGGGGGCTGCTGCTTTGAAGTTGGGCCACAGCGTCTGCCTGTAAGACGGCTACTTACTTCAGTGAGGGGGTTGAGGGTGGGCACAGGCTGAGGCCTGTAAGAGAACTCAACAGTAAAGTGCTGACAGCCTTGTTTATCTCTTAAGCTGCGGCGTTCTCTCTCTCTCTCCCTCTCAAATATATCTGTTATCAATATAGCTTTCAACTGAGCTTCCTAGTATTGTGCACTTACTCCCTACAAGCCTCAAATTACTTCATGTCTTCAGCAATTCTTCAACTCTTTCTTTAGCTTCTTACACATGCCCACATTATGGAGGAATTTAATTGGGAAAGAGTTAAGTTATAGCAAGCCGGAGCACCACCAATCAATCAGGACGACATTTTGTGCATTTGCAATATATACATATTGGGAGGGAATATCTCATCCCTTATGTGTGTTATATAGTGTTTAAAGCCATTTGAATGGTGCAAAGCCCAAGGACTCATTTATCATTGTTTAAGAAAATTGCATGTAATATTTTCAGAGGCCGACTGAAAATTCCCACCAGATTTACAAAAGACTACAGCAGATATTCTTTATACTGTCATATTAATCTGTTAACTGCATGTTAATCAGAAATGACCAATCAGAAATGACATTGTTTATGGTACATGGTACGTCCACGTATGTCCACGTACAGAGGTGGAAAGAGTAATAAAATTTTGTACTTAAGTAAGAGTACTGTTACTTTAGTGAACTTTTACTGAACTACAAGTAAAGTTACCCTTATAAAAATCTACTCAAGTAAAAGAAAAAAGTAGCTCATTAAAAATGTACTCAGAGTAAAAGTTACTGAGTTACTTTTTTCTTTTTAACAGCGGGGGTGGGATGGGGGATGGAACACCCTTGCATAATTAATATGTTTCCTAGGTGCAATTTTTTTCCTTCCCCGTTGTATTATTTGTATTATTTTTCATTTTCATTCATTTATTTTTTACTCAGTAGC
>JAQQZT010000010.1:10272851-10304225 GCA_030068275.1 Clarias platycephalus
ATTTTAAAAACTACTTTAAAAAGTAGAAGTACACAAAAAATCTACTCAATTACAGTAATGCGAGTAAATGTAATTCAATACTTTCCACCTCTGTGTAATTTTATATTTGTTTATAGTTATATTTAATGTTTTTGGAATAAAATTTTGTTAAAATTTTTTTAAAAACAAGCTTGAAAATAAACTGTAAATCCTTTCACTGGTTTCAAATAACCTTACAGTCACATCTTGACCTCTGTTACAAAGGACTGACACTGGAGACTCCTTCCAAAATGTTATGGAAACTTTTATTGACCGCAGAACAAATCCAAAAAAAAAACTGCTCTATATTTTTCTCAAAATTAATGGGTGTATCTGAGTATACTGTGTGCGTGTGTGTGTGCTGTTTTTTTTCTCTCTCTCTCTGTCATCCTTTTTTTGCATGTAGCGTAGACTAAACAAACAGTGTGTCCATGTCCCATAGGAGAAAGCACTCGTGTTCTGGGACTGTTTAGAGCCGAGATCTTTCATGTGTTGCTGAAAAAACAAAACGCTTAGAGGAGACCACAAAAAGAAAAGGAACAGACAGAGAGAGAGAGAGAGAGAGAGAGAGAGAGAGTTGGTACTTTATAAGGTCATACATGACCATTTCAACAATATTTTAACAATACTACTTCAGACGAACTTAGATCTATACAAATAATCACTCCACATTTTCAAAGGTAAAAAACAAATGCATTTCCAGTAGAAGCCGAGGCCATTGTGGACAAAAGACAGCCTGATAAAACATAGTAATGTAATATTAACATTTGCACCTTATAAAAGAGCTTTATTAGGTCTCCTCTCAGTGGAGCAAAATCAGATATGGTTATTGTACCGAGTCCATCCCAGAGAAAGTACACAAAAATAGTGCTTTAAGTGTATTTCCAACTAGGTTGAGTGTGTGTGTGTGAGTAAGTGTGTGTGCCTACTTAAGTCAGCATACATTACAGAAAGTCTCAGCATAAGCATAGTGACATCATTGGACATGGCCAGTGCCCAAGAATCACTCAAACCTATTTCATGAATAACTAGCATGATGTTTTTTGGTCTGCCTCCACAGGATCAAATAAATCACATCAATGGGGTACATCTAAAAGTTGCATAGCTTGAAACACTCTCTTCGGGATCTTGACTGCATTTAGCTGTTAATGTGATTGCTTCATTTTCTTAGCGTTGCTGAAATTGAGCAGCCGAACCAGATAAAAATTTATACAGGCTGTGCGTTGAGCGCAATTCAGCTGTATAACTTTCCGTTTCCCCGTATAACTCTCATTATGCAGTAAATCAAGACCACACTCAAGTACAAGTAGAACAAAAAAAAACAACCTTTGATACTAACACTTCTTGCTTCACCAAGAGAGGAACAAGAGAAGATGTAGCTACTGGTCTAGGAGCTTCACCCACTGTCGGACTTGACAAAGGAACACAAGTCCAAATCAATCCCAGGCCCTCCATATCCATCAGCCAGGTCCACTGGGAAATGTTTCTCTATGGGGAACATGATAGTTAATCTAGCAGGTCCATCTCCACTGACCTTCTCTGTCAGGCTTAAACACACACCGATCTGTAAAAAGCATCCTGACAAAATATTTACTATAGATGATGAATAACTAGAGGGAGGATGCGTTTGTCCACCAGCCAAGAAGAGATGAAGAAAGTTAACTGCTATTAACTGTCCTTGACGGTAAAGGCTGAAAATGAGGTAGACGGTCTTGAGGAGTAAGAGTGTGTGCGTGTGTGTGAGAAAGAGAGGTTACCTGGCTCCTATGAAGGTTAAATGAATAGAAGTGGTGTATCTTGTTTGCTAAAGACAAGCCCAGGCTTGAAATAACAGATCATGTCAGGCTGTGCCAGTGATGAAATGGCTAACCAAAATCTTAGTGCGATTACAAAGAAAAAAGGGATTTTAGAAGTTTTCTGTAGGACAGGATTATTGCATTTTGTTGGCAGGTATGCTAAATAATAAAACACATGGGGCAGATGGGCACCCCTCTTGTAAAAAAAAATTGAGGGTAAAATAAAATAACCTACTCACTTTTAATAGAACTGCACATAATGTTAAATGTTAAAAGAGTGTGTATTTGTGCATATCCAACGTGTGTGAATTACGTCTCAACAACGTCTCATGCAGCTTGTTTGCTAATTGGCAAGATGTCGCCACAACGTCATTTTGGATCAGTGTGAAAGCATGTTCATATTATTCCACTTTTTATACCATTAGGAAAGTTGGAAAATCTAGTCAGTTTACAGGAATCACAGTTAGCTTTGTGTTACCAGCTAAGGAACACCCTAAAAAGTAGGTTATGTTGATAGATCACGGGAGGAAAGTAGTGTAAAGGGAACTTGAGCTAAATCTGATTAGCTTATCACAGAGTGAGAGTGTGGAGGTTGAATAAATCTTCAACATGCGCTGGCTCTGTCTCACAACACTGATCAGTTTAAATCACACATTATACTCAAGGGCAGCTGGAAGTAGCAGATAGAATAAAAATTGACGTTTGTTTTGGCACATTTCCAAATTAGCAAACAAGATCTTTCAGACATCTGTAAGCATAAGCTACATAATATATCCATGCCTACCCATAGATTAAAAAAAAAACAGAAGTGCTGATTTTCCATATTAAACTGGAAAATTATTCTTACAAATGGACAGCAGTAAAATGCAAAGACTGTGATTGTGTGTCCTGGGCCCTTGCCTTTCTTTTCCCGTTACAGTTCACTGGATGGATGAGTGAAATGTGAAAGTATATTATGCTTTACAAACCGTAATAGTTTAGCCCCATTAAGCATGCTAGCCAGCTACAGTTGTGCTTAGAAGTTTATATACAGAACACTCATCATGAACGTGAAAGTCATGGCAATATTGGACTTTCAATAGTTTCCTTAAAATTGTCATCTTCTGGGGAAGAATGATTTTACAGCATATATCTTTAACAAAAAGAAACCCCCAAGAAATGGTGAACAATGTTAAATTTATTTGTTACAGTTATGCTTTTGTGATATCAACACAGGGTCAAAGTACAAGGTAAATTATACACATACCTACGTAGATAATTAATTCAGGAGTGCTGAAAGGCCCCAAATTGAGTTGGACAGAACTCATGGGATTGACCACCACACAGTTCAATTGGAAAGCCCAATGAGCTCAGTGCAGATCTGAAAAAAAAAAGATGGTAGATTTACACAATGAAAGCCATTTCTAAACAACTGCAAATTTCCAGATCAGTTTAAACTAGTGTACGTCAGAACAAATTATTGGGAGATGCAGCCACTTCGCCAAGGTCTAGAAGACCCAAACGGTCACTCTGAGCTGAAAAGAAATTTGGTTCACATGGTCAAAAACAACCTACTGTAGCGATCACCAAGGCGCAGGCCTGCTATGAACTGAAAGCTGCTGGAGCACCAGTGACACTATCTACAGTGCATTCAAGCAGGTTTTACACTGTCATTGACTGAAAGCTTTCCATTCAAGAAAGATGTGAACTACCTTGTATGTTTAGTGACGAGAAGAATTACTTCAGGATTATTCAGCCTTCTTCTTTTTGTCTTTCGGCAATTCCCTTTCAGTATTGCTCAAATTATCGGTTAGATTGTTGAAACTTGGACATAATTCCAGCGGAAGATTGACCCTAAAAACACATCAAAACAGGTTGCAGAATCAGGTTTTTTTATTATGAAACAACACATACAGAATTAGGTAATTAAGTAACAGTAATGACAACAGTCAGTTGTTATTTAAGACATGAAGGTCAGCTGTTCTGGGATAGTTCTTGCAAGAACAGTATTGTCAAGCGCATTTGCAAAACCCATCAAGCACCATGATGAAACTGGCTCTCATGAAGACCCTTCCAGGAAAGCAAGACCAAAACTTATCTCTGCTGCAGAGGAGAAGCTCATTTAGAGTTACCAGCCTCAGAAATCACCAATTAACAAACAGCACCTCAGATTAGAGTCATTATGAAGGCTTTACAGAGTCTAAGTAGCAGACACATCCCAATATCAACTGTTCAAAATTTTTTGCATATTTTGGACACCTTCAGCATTGTTTTACAGTGTAGAATGAATGAAAAATCTGGAAAAAACATAGAATTAGAAGTTGTGTCCAAACTTTTGACTGGTAGTGTATATAAACTCAATTCTGAAACATTCTAGAAAAAAGAGTGGTCAAATATTCAATTTAGTTTTATTTATATTGTGCTTTTAACAAAAGAAACTTAGAGAGGAACCAGAGGCTGGAAGTTCAGGATATCAAAAGTATCCTACCAGAATTCTTCCAGAAGATGTTGATGGCTACCAAAAGCATCTCCTAAAGGTAAAACTTGCTAAAGGACATTTACCAAAGACTCGGTGTGCTGTATGTATAATTTTGACAGAAAAACAATCATATTAGAGACCTTGTTCACCAAATTCTTGTAAGGATGTCTGTTATACAAACATTCTGTCTCAGGAAAAGACCAGTTACAAAATTTTATTGCAAGTCCATAACTGCCATGAGATTCATGTTCATGATAAGTGTACCTTAACACAATATCATGCTCAATGGTTAGCTATGCAAATTGTATTTCAGCAGTAACTGTTTAATTTTCAATAGGCAAAGTTACAAATAGATAACAATTGACTAACTATTAGAATATTATATTATGCAAATAAATCCAAGAACCAACCGAGTTTGCTAATTAATGCTAGTTAATGCTAGTTAATGTTACCTAAATGCAATTTAGGTAACATTAAGCTCAAAATTAATATAGGAGTATAGGATTGGTTTTTAGGAGTATAGGATTGTTTTTTGTTCTTTTTTATCCATTTTCATCTATTTTCATCTATTTACATATAGATTTTTCAGTGATGATTACCTTGACCTGAAAATTGAACAAGAAGCATTACAACCCCTGCAGCATTAGCATCGCTGTTGTTTTCCAACTTGCAATTATGGATTAAGCATCAGTCACTAGCTTCTGAGATTTTAAAATAAATCACACTGTGGGACATGGCTTTATTGGAATATATTACATTAAGTTTTTGTTATCCTGTTGGGAGGAAACGTGTACAAATGCAGAAGTATAATTCTGGTCTTCTATTAGCAGACGAGGTAGCATTATGTGGTTAAAGTCAAATTGGTAGCCGCATGTGCTAGTGAACTAGTTAATAGTAGAGTTTTTTTTTCTACCATGACCCTAAAAATAAAAACTAAAGTGTGTGCAAAAATACCCATGTTATTATATTTCCAAAGGGTAGACCTATGATTAGCCAGAACACGATCAAACAAGTTGCCAGTTTGATGTCTTTTTCTCTTACGCTAATAATGCAACATTAAACAGCCTGTTATTTTGTGGATGTCAGTGGTACCATAACCAATCCTGATTGCCAAGAAGGGAAAATCTCCTCCGATTTTTGTGCTGGTGGTGCTGAGATGCGGCGGGCGATCTGATCTGTATGAGGTAATGGCGGGAGCAGGCGGCGGGAGTTTTTATGGCTCTGGCTCGTGCGCTGCCTGCCTCCATTTGACATTATCGGGACCTAATGAAAATAAATGTGATTCTGGCCATAAGAGCTGAGACGCGGAGCTTTCTGAAGTTCCTCTAGTGAGAGAGAGAGAGAGAGAGAGAGAAACAGGTAAGCTTGAGGCTTAGCGGGGCGCGGTTGATCAAATGACCGTCAGTGGCTATAAATCAAATCATTATGATGTCCCCCAAGAGTAGCAACACAACAGGCTTCCATGTTTTTTTAGCCTCATGATTTCCAAAACGAAGACGTCACTCTTTCAGCAGCCCCCTGAAGAGAAAAGTCATGGAGGGTCAGGAAAGCGGGCCCGCTAGGCTAACGGCTGTCTGAAGTCTACTTGCGTGATCTGCTGCTCTGTTATAAATGACCTGCACTGGGCAGCGAGTGAAAAAATAATCTGTGTGACTTCACCCGATCAGTCACAACATGCCAAAGTCACCCAGTAACAATGACATCATCATAAAAGATGATGTAATGCCAGGAATTCAGACCCGTTTTCAGACTCAGCAAAACTTTTGCCACCGCTCCCAGATGAGAGTATTAGATTAGCTTTTTTAAGTATAAGCTTATGCATGGTCAAAGTACAATAAAATTAGCCAAAATTACTGTTATTGATTTTCTTATTTAGTAATGACATGAGTGAAAAATTCAGTGTGACATCATTCAAAGGGGGAAAAGAGTTGTAATGTAATTATACTATCCCTTAAAACTCCTATTAGCTAACAAAGCATTCATTCTAGGAAAAAAAAAACTTTTCTAATTGACTTTTATTTTATATTACACAGCCTAGACTTGATTTTTCTGTCACTATTTCTTGTCATATCTTAAGTTCTTCTCAGTCTTTGGATACTCTGAGAAATCTGGGGGTGTTTTCCAGTGCTTATACAGGAATCTTTCCCTCACCTCTGTCCTCCGGGGCAACCACTCCACTCCCCCGTCTCAATAAATACAGTCTTAATTCAAACCATGTGCTGCCAAATTGGAAACATGGATTTTAAACAGAGTATTTGCTTTTTCACAGACTAATGCGTCCCAGGAGACGTTCGCAGTCAGCTCGGCTGTGTCAGAAAGATGGACAGGGGGGCACCAGCGAATATGCGTAACCTTTCAATTAAAGACATTCTCACAAACCATAAAAGTGAACACACCACTTCTGATATACAGAGAGGTGTCAGTAGAGGATTCCTTGTCCTGCTGCTCGAAAAAATCAGTGTGCGGTTTTAGCTGTTAAGATCTGGGATTTTGGTTGAACAAACTAATCCTGGATCAGTATGAAAAGTGGCAGGTTTTAGCGAAGGAATAATGTGTAGGCTGGAAGAATATAACCTTCGCATAAGGTTTGTTTCACACGAACCCATCCTGACTGGTTGTGATCAAATTTTTGTGCTGATCTACTGTACAATCAGTTAAATTCCACCTAACAAGCTTACGTTGCAGAACATGTTAAAGTTCTAGGAACATCCAGGTCCAAAGGTCTAACATGTTTGTGTGGGGAAAAAAACGCATTGTTATAGCAGATTTTACATCTCGAATATTTAACAAATCACACATTCCCATCCTTGATTAATTGGAAAAAATAAACTATAAAAATACGTATTCATTAATCGCTATTTTTAATGTAGTGCAATGTCAGTGAAATAAGTTATAGTGATTATAAATATTTTTTCCCGACACACCAGCATTTGTTTCTCTGCAGCTTGTCATGTAAATGAGAAAATGTATGAAATATAAGGTACAGCTATAATTATTAAATGGTGCCCTGTTTAAGCTGACATGCACTCTTTATAAGGTTTAAAAGTAAATTGCAAATAAATCACCGTCTGTAATTTACATGTTTTTATTTACATACAATATTGCCTTATACACTTACAGTACAGAATGACCTCATCATCACATTCTGTCATCTTTCAGCGCTGCTGCAGCTTCAACCGTTAGGGGGAAAACAGAATTTATTATCATTTTTTAAAAAGATCTTTCACCAAAGCTAAATATTAAACAAAAAATATGTCTGCCGAGACCTTGTCTGCTTTCTTTATATTGTAATGGTTAAAGGAGATGGAAACAGAGCGAAGAGGAATATTTAGCCTTGATGTTGGAGTCATTTCAGGGCAGGAGTTCAAACGAGCCTTACGTTATAAACCACATACTTACACGGCACAGATGACCGAGAGAGGCTTTGTTTAAGGTTTGTAGACTCATGTAAGTGTAAAAAGCAGAAAACCACACCAAGGTTCCTTCATCCAAAAAAAGAGCCTTGGAATTCCCTCTCTGAATTCCCCTCAGGTGACCAAAAGTACCTCAGACCTGAAGTGTTTTTCAAAACAAACGGCTTAACAATGTGAACTCCTCATTCCTGGTCAGGTTAGTCAATGGAGCGGTAATGCATTACAAACCAAAACGTGGACTCTGTGAAGGCAGAAACTGGCGTTTTCAAAGTCTCGACTTTGCACGAGCCAAATGAATAAAGCGGGAAAGGCTAAGTGGAATCAATAGACTGATGAGAGATTGACTGACAGGTTATTCTGACATACACGCTTTATTCCCCTTCACAGGAACCACAAAGTGACCTCCACGGTGCATTATGTCATTATTTTAAAAAAAAAGAAGAAAAAAAAGAAGCGCTATAGAGGTGGACTCCGACTCTAGCTGACATAGAAACTAGACTAGGTGACTGAAACTGGGTGATTTTTACTATGCAAACATGAAACCAACTCTCTCTCTCTCTCTCTCTCTCTCTCTCTCTCATTCACTCTCATACACACACAACACAAAACACACACAATTAACAGTACAAGGTACTGTTAGGGAAGGTAGGGAATATACGCTTCAAATCACTTATCCGTCTCATTTCAAGGGAAATCAAATACACCATCAGTGTGAATGGGATCATTATAAAATCTTCATTATTGTCATCTGAGGAGGTCTTCCCAGGACTTACGGTTCGACAGCGTGGCCGCAAGCCACCAATAAAAACCGTCCACCATTTTGTGGACCTTCAGTGCTTGTTGACTCCAAACACAAGGCCGCCCATACACTTCCTGTTTTCTCATATAGACACTTAGTCAGAGAGGAGTCAGCCAGGCATCTGGCGGGGAAAAAAGAATGACTTGGGCACATTATTAACGCAGATAGCAGGCACAAGACAAAAACAATGGGCTCTTTCAAGCCTGATCTTGTGGCCACACAGCCTTAAGGGATAAAGTTTGATGACCTCTCTGTGGATTTTATGAGTCAGTGTGACAGTTCAGGGGGCTGAATGGAACAGTGAGATACGACCGAGCAATATGAAATTAGCTGTCCGAGAGTTTGTTTAAATACGTGCCGTCACGTCACTTGCTTTACAGGGGATTAGGAATTGTTTTCATAATGATATGTAAGAGCCTATGAGCATTGAGTTGAGCCAAGTACATAAACATTTTACATGTGAAGATCACTGAATATGTCAGAAAGGTGATGAAACATGGCAGCGTTTAGCTTCTCGTGATATCATTTAAAGCATATTTAATTTCAGTGGCCTCTTTCGCAAGGTAGTATTACCCTCACCCGGACCTATTTTTAAGCTTTCTCACACTAAAAATAACCACATTAATTCTTTTTTTTTTTTTTGCAGTGAGAGGAGCAGCTGGCAGGACACAGCATAGGCTTTGGGGTATGATAAGATCGTGAAGGGGGGCGTCACCCTTTTCTGTGATTTAACGATGAATCACACCAAGGAGCTTAAGCCTACAGGAAAGTCCCTCAGGCTAATACAGTGGAGGTCTACAGAATCAGACCAAGAGGTAACATGCAGTCTGGGGGGGAGGTGGGGAGTGTGTGTGTGTGTGTGTGTGGGGGGGGGGGGCAGATGGATTCACCCCCCCAAGCACACTCACACACACACATACACACACCCACACACACAAAAGGGTGGGACGAGATTCAATCTTTGAGATAGCAGGGGGTAGATGAGGTCATTCATATGTACACACACAATACTCATACTGTCTGTGAAGAGTTACCACTGTTTAAACACACAATAAATGAGAAAACTGATTCTGAATAAAGATAGAAGACTGAAAGAAATTCTGCATCGATCAAACAACTAAGTGGAAGAAAATGAACTGTTTCTAAAGGATTATTTCTGCTTTATATATTTAGAAATTTGCCATATTTATCAGCAATTATATATATATATATATATATATATAAAACATAAATATAAGCAGCAATAATAAACACAAGAATAAACTAAAGAATAAACAAAATATAACGAGTAAAGAATAAATTCAGGTTAATTGCACTAAAATGTATAAATATAACAATATATACAATGGAATGTATGTGAAGTGAACCTGGATCTTACTGTAAACAGTAGAATGCAAAAAAAGTGCAAACATGATTGTCCAAGGTAGGAAAATATTATTATATATATATATATATATATAATAAATTATATATATATAATTTATTATAATAATATTTACAAATTTATATATAATTTTGGTATATTTATCAGCAATTATACTTTTTGCATATGTTCTTAGCAAATACAGTACTTACTAAAAACTTTATTAGAAAAGTTTATAATAATGTTATAATTATTATAATAATTATAATTTTTATAATATTTTAATAATAATCATTTATATATTTAATAATATAATATATTATTAAATAATTTATAATATTAATATAATATTATTTATAATACTTTTAAATATTAAAATCCCCTCCCCCTTTTCAATCCTATTGGATTTTAGATAGATTCATGAAATATAAGCTTTAGTCTTCACAGTAAATGAATTGAAGCTTTATAACTGATTTAATGCACATCATTAGTGTACTCTGTCATACATTTAAGGAGCACTACATTCATTCTCCCATGTTAAACCTCCATACACAATAATAAGCAATGAAACTACTTCTGGCCTCCCATTAGTTGAATAAATTGAGAAAAAAGGGAGAGAATGAGATAGAAAAGGCGGAAAGACAACGACAAATGAAAGTACGGATATACCGTAAAGTCCCAATGCTGCACTGGTAAAATGGATGACGTAGTGATGGGGGGGATAAAGTGTGGAGCTGAAGTGCGAGAATAGAGAAAGAGAAGATAAGACTACAGACCCCACAGAGAGAGAGAGAGACTTGTGCCACATAACTTCTTCATGACTAGGGTATTCCTTTGGATGGAAAAAGATAGAAGGAGAACAAGAATTGTGAGAAAAGAAAGAAAGATACCACTATTCATCCCTCTGCAAAAAAGAAGGATCTATCAAGTGACTCATCATATAGAAATCACTGTCTGGCCTTGAATTAGAGAAGAAAGATGAAAGAAAAAAAAAAAGAAGAGAGGGAGAACGAAACATCTTCGGACCCCCCAGCAAGAAAGGGACGCCTTTGAACGACTCATACCACACACAGACATGGATAGACACACACACACACGTCCACCATGGCTGCCTGTCTGGCTTCACATGAGAGAATGGCGGGAGGGCGGAGGTGTGGGAAATCAAAAAAAAAAAAAAAAGAAAAAGAAAAGAAAGAAGCAGATGCAGAGTGTTTAGGAGAGCGAAACAGTGAGATACTGTAGATATGAACTGTTGCTTTTACAGGCCTGTTCAGCCCAGCACAAAAGACAGAGCGGCTGCTGTGGATGTCAAGGAAGTACAGACTGAGGGAGAAAAAGAAAATGGTGAAGAAGACAAACTTCATGTTCGAAGAGAAAAGCATGAGACCAGGAGGATCTTGATCAAATTAATCACAGTTACTATTAATTCTTTAGTAGAATATATATATATATATATATATATATATATATATATACCCACAACATTAGTGATCTGCCAATAATGCAAAGGATATGGTCATGCATCTTAAGCTTAATTAAAATGGAAAAGAGCAGAAAGATTAAGACACAGATAGCATGAGAAGCACTACAGTACATCTTCCTCAAATCGAGCTGCTCCTCCATCGCACTGCACTGGGCCACTGAGGGCGCCAGGGTCACTGAGTTCAGTGCTGTGTGTAGAGGCTAAACAATGGCTCATGCGACAAACACATGGGATGCTAACCTCAAAACACTCCCATGGCAAAATTAAAAACGGAGAGGGAGAGCCTAATAAAACAGCTGCTCCTGGATCAGTGTTGTAGTCTCGACATGCTGTGGTTACAGCGTCTACATGATGACTTGCTACATGTATATGTCGGTTACACAACGTCCCTTCAAGTTTGCATAAGCAACACTACTCCGAAAAGCACTGAGGACTTTGGGTGACCCTAAGACAAGCCACAGTTCTGTGAAGTTTACTATAGTATAAAACTCCATGGATGACTAAAAATAATCAGCCTTGAACCATAACACTGGATCAGCATTATACTTCGTACTTGATGTATCCATGACGGTGGCACAGCATCTTGAGTTCAGGACAGCATGATGACATAAAAACAATGACAATTTACAGCAGCTAGCTTGTATGAAGTGTAAACTGGAAAAAGTCTGTTTGCGCTACATCTAAGGGACAAACATCATTCTTTGGAGATTCTGATAAGGAATAGAGCCAACAATATAATGTGAAAGTAGACATTTAAACAAATGTCTATGCTAATTACAATTGGTGTTCAAGTCAAACTGAGATATTTGATGAAATTTCTCGTGAATGAAGGTATAAAACCAATTGACATACATACAGAATACTTTAAACACAGTACAGTGATGAGACTCTTAGCTGCAGTAAAACATTTAAATGGGACAAAACAAGGTTTAAAGAAGGCCGTATATCCATGAATGCAGTCTTGGCCGAGGTGGATGCAGTAGTTCCTGTGAACATCCAGCGAGCGGAATTTCTTTGGAACTTTTGGAACATCTGTCCGTGGGAAATATACACACAATCATTCATGAAAAACTTTACAGGAATTCGGCTAGGAGTTATTGCTACATCCCTCATACAGCCTTGATCTCACTACAAGCCATTTCCCCATATTTAGGTCATTAAAGGAGTTCCTGGGAGGACAGGGTTTCAGATGTGCAACAGGCACGTCTGTTCATGGCTCCGCCATACTGAGAAAACTTTCTATGGTATCCAAGCACTAGTGAGATGCTGGGATAAGTGCATTAGTGTAGCAGGGGTGTGTAGAGAAATAAAGAGAGTTTTTACAGTGTTATGTAATTCTGCATGATAAAAAGACCCATATATTAAAAAAGAAATAAAATATAATAAAATAAATGAAACATAACCGCTAAAAAAAAGTGGTGAAATATTTATTTTTAAAAATAATGTTTTATTATTTGTGTTTTGGGATTGAAATGGAAAACATGTTGAGAAGCCATGCTTCCCACTCTGAGCTACACACTTAGTGCTTATCTTTTCAGATGCACCTCAAACAATTAACAAGTCCGTAATGAGGTGAACATGGACTTAGATCAGAAACAACACTAAAGCCGTCTCAAAACTATTTTAGTTACTTATTTGTACTATTAAAATATTACTACAAGTAACATTATATTTATTATAATCTCATCTAGAAGCATAGTTCTCTTTTAAGGTGACTTCTTTAGGTTGGTCATATGAATTTGTAATGATATAAATGCAATAACTCAAAAACAAGTCTGCCTACAAAAAGGCAACTTGAACCTTTGATATGATCTGAGTGTAAAGTTTCATAATAAACATTAAAGTTTAACAATAAACATTCTTGTTCCAATAAATAGCCAAAATATAATATAAAAAATACAATATTTTTTGGTTATAAAATGTATATGTAACAAGGCTAAATATATATGTATGTGTATATAATAAAACGTTTGAGAATATTTGTAACATGCAGGGAATATCATAAGTGTCTTTGTTAAAACAAAAAATCAATACTGTTTTGGGTAAAATGGAAAAGTGGCCTAATATAAACAACTGGACCATGTTGACTGCTGTCTGTAATTAGGTACCTAGCTTAACCAGCATCATTTACTGTAAGATATTTTTATTTTAATGTACGGTTCAATAATAGTTACTTATAGTTAGAAAATGGAAACAGAAATCGGTCACCATGGATCTATACTGCCATTAATGATGCGTCACTGTGTATTATCTGCTTGAAGCAACTATTTTGCTATGTATACTGTATGTAGCCTAAATTGTCATTTGCTATACACTTTATTTGTTAATACAATATACAATCTAGGTGTTTTTTTTTTTTTTAATACTAGAATAGTAAAAAATATTAAAATGCTTATACAGTAGTTTGGGGGGGGGGGTAGTTTACAGTATTTTGGTCCCTTGAGAACTCCCTCTCTGCCTTATACATTTGAGCTTTTTCCCTATGTCTAACTTATACTATAGCTTATGTTCTTGCATCTTAAGTAGTAGCTCATCTCAGCCCTGAACATTTTCAAAATTCAGAGATGAATATGCATGGGTTTAGGAGAAGGATAAACATGCAAAAGATTTTAAATTGCCTCCCAGAAACAGTTTTGTGACAATTTTATAGTCAAGTTTCCTGGTTTTATTCCCGGAGATTCATGAAGATCCGGCACAGATTAGTGAAATTCCCACTCAATGACTTCCGATTATCTACTTTAACAGGCGTGTTTGAAGTGATAAATCATCCATCATCACCAGACTAAATCCAGTAATGAATTGGGTGTCACATAGCGCATATTGCGTGTATTGGGCGGCCTCTACTGGCCACGCGAGAAACTACAATCCAGTAATTTCCACAACTGTAATTCCGGTTTAAAATAACGCAAGAATACACTGCCTTATTTATGTGATAAAGCGGTTCAACGTTTAGTGTAGACTGAGGACCAGGATGAAGAGGTTCCAGGAGATGAAACACTAAAAGACACGTATGAAATATAGTTTATTTGATTATATACTACATATAAAATGTCAACAGAACTGTAAAAAAATTTTTTAGATATTAGTTGTGTTCTTTATATTGTGTTCATTTCCAAATCTTCAACTTTCTTTCACATGGGCTGGTCTGTAGCATCATCGTGACTAGACTAACTAAATAAACCAACGTCCCAACCAAGTGGAAATATTTGAATAAGAATTGTAGTCAAGCCTGTTTATCAGGTCTTTCAATGTCTTTTCAAATACCACAGATAAAGTACCATAGGGTGTCTTTTAGTATGTGAGCAGTATTATGGACATATATTTTACATTGTTTCTCCATAAAATTATAGATTTTAGTTCATAATACTTTTTTTTAATAAATAATTTACAATTTTTTTTTAATGGCCCTCACTAGTAAAAAAAACAAACAAACAAACAAACAAGCAGTTCTACCATGTAGCAGGTAAAAACACTCTACGATCAGCTGTGATAGTAGAATGGGTTCTTCTGGAATGACAACATTCCCTAACCATGGGCATGTGAAAACAATGTGAACAGAGAGACAATACATCCGTTTACTACAGCTCACTCGAGACAACACGCAAGCCAACAGCGTGGGATATTCATTGGGGAATGACACTACCATTAACTATTCATTTAACTTATACTGATGTCAAAGCACCTGCCTTTATATACTATTAATGTAACAGCAACTTGTTGGTACGTTACAAATTGCCCTCTGAATATAATTGCACTGTTTTACAAAAAACATTTGTAAGACATGGTAACATTACTGTAAAGAGATTATATTTGCATTGCAGTTTGTAGCAGTAGATTTGGAGCAATTGTACATGAACTTGTCAAACACACGACAATTCAGTTTGTTGTTTGTTTAAGTGCTGCCTATTTAATAATACTGCTTGGGCAGATACTTTTTTAGCAACGTCAGTTATTAAACTCACTACACCTGTAAAACTGCCTGCTAAAAGGAAAAATATTACAGGCATCTCCTGTTTGACGTTAGTGAGATAACAAGAGAACAATAAACATGACCAACCAAACAACTAATTCCAGAAGTCTATTTTAATAAATAGGCATAGATGGTTGAAACAATTCAGGTAATTATACTGGTTATACGCCTTCACATCGATTAACACTGACCTACTGTAACAACTTTCACGGTTCAAAAAAGAAACAAAAAGTAGATGAACACAAAGTAGTTCTACCTTTAAAACTTTACCTCTGAAAGTTTAATTGTCCAAAAGCTATCCTAGTTCTTTTTCTGAGAAAACAACAGTTTTATTAGTGTTGTGTAATATTGTCTGTTAGGGCTTTGGGCCACAGATCAGACGGTTGAGAGTGCAAATACGAGCATCGCTTCAAGTTGCAGTAAACCTTCAACTGAAAAGCTGTAATCAAGCTGCTTCAGATTAAAGTTTCAGCCAAATAAGTATAATAAACAGTCACAGGTTAATGCAATTGACATGCAAGAAATAAATAGACTCCATAATTTTAGGACAAATAATTTTGTCATTATTATGAATATTAATGTACTTGTTTCCTTCTTTTCAGATCAGGATAAAGGCATTAATCATGCCAAGAAGTATAAATACGAAAGAAATTGAAAATTTTTAAAGAAGCTGGGTTGTTGGTCAAACTCAGAATGGAGTTTAACATTTAAGTAGAATATTTAGAAATAATATTAATAATAATAAAAAAAAATAAATAAAAAAAAAACACATTTGTACCATTAAACTACAATTATGTTAAACAAAAGGGTAAAACATCAACCGAGACAAGACCTGAGCGTTCTGAAAGATGTTTACATGCTGTTTCAAAATCTGTAATGACAATCCTTTCATTCTATATCTAGACAAGTTAGATCAGCTAAAGAAAAGTTAGCAAAGTCTTAGTTTAATAATGTATTAACAGGCAACAACAATAACTTTGGTTCAAATACTGTATAGTACCATAAAACTCACTCACTCATTCATCACCTGTACCGTTTTATCCTGAGTACAGGGTCACGGGGGTCTGGAGCCTATTCCTGGAACCTTAGGACACAAAGCAGGGTACACCCTGGAGTGTGTGCCAATCCATTGCATGGCACACACACACACACATAACATTACTCACTCACATGCTCATTTGGGAGCGCCAATTATCCTAATCTGCATGTCTTTGGACTGTGGGAGGAAACCGGAGTACCGTAAGGAAACCCATCAAGCTCGGGGAGAACATGCTCCCTGAACCCGGACCCTGGAGGAGCGAGGCCACTGTGCTGCCACCGTGCCGTAAAACTATGGATGTCTATTTATTTCTTGCATGTCTGTATGTTTGAAAAAATGCTACAAAGTTGAAGAGAGAATGCAAGCTTATAGAGGAGGTTTCACATATTTTTTTTTTTTCACATTTTTCCCCACCTTTAGACATAAACTAAAAGACTTAACCCTGTGAGGTAGTTTGGACTTATGCAGGTTGTTCAGGATCCTGCCGGAGATCTCTACAGCTCTGCTTGCTTTCAAAGCTAAAAAGCAGGCAGCTCTCCAGATAACACACCGGTTCAGATGTCAGGCAGTGTGATGGATATGCCCATTAGCTGACTCGTGGCTCCTGTGCACGATAAATTGTTGTGTTGTCGCAGAGCAGAGAGCAGGTTGTTGACTATGAGGCGCAGACAGAGTCGCAGCTCCTTCAGGTTCCTGTCGGAGTCAGAGCTCTCAGTCACAGCCATTCTCAAGCAGATGTTCTTCAGATCCACGCTGTCCTGAGGACACGGACAGAAAGTCAATAAAACAGCTGTGATCTTCAGGACTATGGCAATCGGGACGCTTACCTTGTGCCTGAGGAAACACTTCATCTCTCCAGAAAGACTCGATGTTAAATCCAGCTCTATGGAGATGATCTGGGATAAAATGTCCATCAGGCGCGATAATAAACTCTCCCTGGCTCTTTCAGCTACAGTCACACGCGTGTCGCGTGCAGTCATCCTGTTCGCTTGGAGTTCGTGTAAAAGTTTAAGAGCCTCAGTCTGGTGTTTCAGAGAGCTCATCCTGTCTCTCACATACACACCTGTCCAATTAGTATTCCTCTCGCTGCCTTGTTTTTCCTCCTTCATTCAGCTGCATCAAACTTGTTCTTTCTTCTCCACACTAGAAGTCATCTGATCTTACCCGAGCGCGAGACCTCGTAAGTCATGTAACTTCCCCGTGCGTTTGTTTGGAGAAGCCACGCGGCTTCGTGTAGCATTTTATTTTATTTTATTAATTATTTATTTAAATATCCAATCAGGAGCGTTACGTTGTTGCACTATGGGTTTGTTAAGTCACATGACCGGAAGTGTTCGCCAGTCACGCTCGTGAAACCAACTGACGTTCAGTTTCTCTAATTCAGCAAAAACAAAACAAACCAAAAAAAGAAAAGAAAAAAAACCCTACAAATAAATTAAAACAAAAGCTTCAAGAATAAATAGAGAGCAACCTTTTCAGTTGTCCACAAAGTAAAGATGTCATTCAAATAGTTTAATATTAAAAGCTGACATTGTCACTTAAATGCATTTGTTTAAGTATGTCTTTAAAATATTTCACACATTGGTGGCGTAGTGGTTAGCACTGTTGCCTCGCACCTCCAGGGTCCGCGGTTGGATGTTCTCCATGTGTGCTTGGTGCGTTTCCTCCTGGTGCTCAGGTTTCCTCCCACAGCCCAAAGACACGCAGAATTAGCATTCGCATGTTGCCCATAGTGTGTCAACAAGGTGGCTTAGTGGTTAGCACTATGGCTTCACACCTCCAGTGTCCGTGTTCGAGTCCCGCCTCGGGTCAGTGTACACACAGTTTGCATGTTCTCCCCTTGCTTGCTGGGTTTCCTCCAGGTACTCCGAAGACATGCAGATTAGGCTAATTTGCATTCCCAAATTGCACATAGTGTGAGATGTGTGTGTGTGTGTGTGGCCCCATCCAGGCCTCATGTCCTAAGTTTCCAGGAATAGGCTCTAGGCCCCCCACCTTGTATACAGGATAAAGCAGTATAGACAATGAGTGTGTTTGCGTGTGATGGATTGGCACCCACATCATGACCCTGTACACAAGATAAATGGTATCAAAGATGAATTAATTAATGATTTTCACACATGCAGCTGTTAATTCACCCAGAATTTACTTTTACGGAGTAAAAATAAATGAATACAAAAAGCAAGGAGGGTAATGGATATAAGCTTATAAGCACTTATTTATTGCAGTAACAATGGCATAAATGTGATGAAATTAGTGATGGAAAAAGTGCATTAGTGTTGATGTAATTGATCTCAATATACTGTATTAGGCGGGGAAAAAAAAAAATCTGAATCCAGACACAAAAGTTTTTAAAAGTATCATTTACAAGAAATATCGTCTATAACATTTCTTAACACACATGGTGTCACATGCAGAGATGATTTCCCCCTTCAATGCAGCAATCATCTGGCCTGATTCTGATTAGACAACTGACTTCAGAAAACTAAGCTGAGCAGTGTTAGGGCTTTTTCAGTTTCATTTTGTATTGCTAGTTTTTAAGCAATCTGAACTGAAATAAAAAGAAAAATATTAAATTCCAAGGTAAAATGCCTATGGATCCAGACTTTCCAGCCACCCTGTATTATCAACAATAACCTGAGGATGTTTGGTGCAAATGCAGAGGTCTCTGCTATGGTAGCCTACCGGAGGTAATTTAACACCTACGAAAGCAAATTAACATGTACAGTGGATATAAAAAAAATGTGTACACACCTATTGTTAAAATTGCAGGGTTTTTGTGATGCATAAAAGGTAAGTCATGTCAGATATTTTTACACAGTTGTGAACAAATTTGAATGCGATGAGTTAATTCTCATCAAAGTCACATGCCCCTTAACAGTTAGATGGGCTTCATGTTTTTAGCCCGGGCATTTTCTGACTGATCAAACACAGGGTAAACATAGTTAAAGAACAAATATAAGTAACATCTGGATTTGAAATAAATAAGATGAAATTACACCAGTTCCCATCACTTACTGAATTCTTTAATTGGTTTGGTACATAACACAAAAAAGTGGGGAAATGCTGCATTTTGAATTATGATATTAATTTATTATTTCTACACCATCTCCATCCACATAGCAAACCTCAAATCTTTTCAAAGAGGATTTTATCTCACATATTTGAAATCCCTGTGTGAAAACCACTCCTTGCAATTCTACTCCTCCACACAAGCCTCACACACTGAGGTCATCTTTCACAGAGCACATTTTGGTAAAACAGCAGACTTTAATCAGTCATTGTGAGTAAATGTCCATGATGTGAAGTGATTGAATAAAACATCAGTGCTTTAAAAAGAAAGTAACTTTAGAAGATAAATAACCGCAAACACTGTACACTAGCTAAAAGTGTAAAGTGATAAACATGACTATAGCAACCATCTCTGGATTGGGCTGGATATCGTGGAATACACAAGCAAAGTATTGAAATTGTGGTTTTGATTTAAAAAAAAAAAAGAAAAGAAAAAAAAAAAGACAAACTTAATTTTTCAGTCATCTACCGTATCTCTCAGGAGTAAACATTAACGTCATGCAGGATTTGCACAATGAAAGCTGATCCAACAAACTGGGTACAAATGAGCAGATAGACCACACACAAAATAGAACAAAATCTATTTCCAAAAATCATAAAATTAACACCTTATACATGAAACCCTGCATGACAAAATCCACATAGATTTGTAGCAAATGGTTTTCTGTATGAGAAAAAAAAAGCTGCACTACTATATAAGGCCCAGGTGGACCTTAGTGGTATAAAAGTTGATCTTCATGAGCAAATGAGATAACTGGTTAAATAAAAGCAAATCCAGTGCAAGTCTGTTCATCTCATTAAGAAAAACTGAACGCAAATGTGAACACTCACTATGTATCCTATAGTTCAGCCCTGTGTCAAGTATGTATTTTTAAAAAAACTAACTAACTGCCAATGAAGATTTAATACAAAACAAATAAAGAAAACCTTTACACAATTATAGGAACTTTTGACGTTGTTTGAAAAAGGAAGGTCATTTAGGATTTTTTTTCCTCTACTAAACCACCACGAGCCAACCATGAGCTAAATGGTTTATCACTATTGCTAAATTCCAATAGGAAATGTATTGAAGAATGCTAAAGAGGACGTCCAAATGTTTATTTACAACTTGGGGGGGGGGGATGGGTAATCCAAACTCATTTTTAAGTCCAATCTCATGTGTTACAAAGCCATTCGTCACAGTGAGTAAATTACACAAACTGAACACCTTGGTCGATCTGTCCCTCATCTACCACCACACTTTTGTTAAGTTCAGCTTAAAACTAATCTTATAAATGTTAAAAACTATCCATGTAATTTAATTACGTAGACCATTTTTTAAATTTTATCATGCACCAACTAAATGTTATTCTGTCACTTTTCTTTCTTTCTTTTTTTTTTTTTCCCCAAGCAGTCCTTGAACAGAAATGGATTTAATATGAAATGAAAACTGACTCCTCAGTTACCCACAATATAGTGATTCAAAGGAACTAAACTGAATGGCTTTTCATTTATAGCTCTCTTCATGACCCTGTGTTTTAAATTTGAAACCTGCGGTTATTTTAACCACACTCGAGGACTCATCCCAGGTGCTCTGACTACGATGCAGTGGCTTGGTTCTCACCTATGCTTAATCTGCACAGTAATAATTTTATTATTTAGTCTGGGTTTTAGTAGGTAAAGTTTGGACATGATCACGTTGCATCATTTCACATCTCAAGTTAAAACAGCTGGACGTGGGAGAGTCGCAGAGCCGTGCGCAGGAGTAAAATAACGGTTACAGACAGGAAGTGGACATTAATGGCTCTGTAGAAACCTTTAAAGTGATTGGTCCTGAACTAGTGAGAGACTAAGCTAAGCAGGAGAGGACGGAGCTGCCACGCCACCTCCCGGACAACCGGCAGGCTGCCAAAGGGAAACGATAATCTCAAATGCTTTCACACTTTGTTCGTTTTAATAATCATCATAATTAATAAGTAGTAATCTTGTTTATAAACTTCTAATTATCTACTGTACATTCCCCAACCCACCCACACATGCTTTAATGTCATGATGACATTTTTATTATTTCTTTTTATTTTCCCTGCTTGGTTCTTGTTTTTTTTTTGTTCTTTGTTAAAAAGGAGGACGACTGCACAGGCGGGCGATTCCATGCCCTAGCAGTGAAAGTGAGCGATACAGCGGACACGGGCAGTCAGACCAGCTGAAAGTTCTAGTTTTCTTTCTTGGATTCTGCATTTCCATAACTGGAGCCGGTTTTCTTCACCTCCGTCACGCCGATGAGACGGCACACAGCTACAGAAGCTAGAAGACACACAACGGTTTTCTTCAGCAAGGTCACGTAATAAACAAAATCACAAATACTTATAGCAGTTTGTGAGAAAAATGACAAAAATTAAGGGTTAGCGCTAACTAGTCAATAAAACCTCACTGATTGGAATTCTTATCAATTTTCCACGTCATTAGGTTACTTTTATTGCATTAGGTTTGCTTATGCATTTACACTTATACCAAAGACAATTTGTTCTGATGTATAGATGTTATCCAGAGGAATAGTTGAGTAGTTATTTAATAACATAGTATAACAGTATAGTATATTTGCCATATTCTTCTTTGTAACACCAGATTACACAGTCGTCAGCAGCCTAAGTATTTTCACTCACTTATTCTCTATACCAATTATCCTGTCCAGGTCTGTGGAAGGCCTGGAGCAAGTAGGTAGGGTACACCCTGGACGGGGTGCCAATCCATCACATGGGGCACACACGCACACACTAAACGCACAATCTACCGACAATTTGGGAATACCAATCAGACTAATCTGCATGTCTTTGGACTGTGGGAGGAAATCCACCAAGCACTGGGAGAACATGCAAACTCAACACACAACCTTGGACCCTTAAAAGGTGTGACACCATAATTTTTTTTATCTCTGAACTCAGTCACAACATATTTAAAAATGAAGCAATAAATATATGTAAATGAAGTGCCTCTTTAAAATTCAATTGATTTAGAGAACATTTTATAGGAATCATTTAGGAATTACATCGTTTTTTTTTTTTAACACATGCTCTCACATTTTTAATACCTGAATGAAAAAAAAAAAAAACTATAGGAAACTATAGAACCCTGATGATTTTCCTCCTTTGAGCCGCTTTGCCAGTGTTTACTGCAGCTGCATTCAATTGCTGCTTGTTTGTAGGTCTTTTTGCCTTCAGTTTTATCTTTAGTAAATGAAAAGCAGCTTAATTGGGTTGACAGACTTGGCTCTTTAAGAATATTCAAATTTTTTTTGCCTTGCATTACTTCAATTCAAATTCGCTGTGGTGGTATACAGAGGCAAAAATACAAGAATTGTGGCATTGTCCAAATACTTATGGACCTGACCGTGCGTTAAGAGGGAGTTCAGTGTCAGCACCACAGATTTCATGATCAGAACAGCAGTTCCTTGGTTTTTATTCTATAATAATCGTCCTAAGCTACATTTTTAAGAAAGGCAAGTATGCATGTTTCAGTTTTTTTGTAAATATGCAAGTGGCCTCATATTATACTCAAGTACTTTCCACCTTTACAAAATATAGAAAATTACTTAATATACATGGGTACCAACCAATAACGAGGAAGATCATGAAGCTGATGATGAGGAGTGGAGAGCCGCTGACGAAGATGTCCCAGGCAAAGCTGATGAGTGGCGAGAGCAGCAGTGTCGCCCAGAACAGGAAGTTGAGCAAGGTCCATAGTCGGCGTTTGGGCTTGATAACAGATCCCGGGAAACATCCTTCTTTGAAATAATGCTCTTGCAATTGATCCTATTAACCGACAGGGAGAGACGATTCAGGTGACATCATCATCATCATCATCATCATCATGTGACAGTGGTTTAATTTTTTTTTAACACCAGGTCAGCATTGAGATCCGTGATCATGGCCAGGAGTAAGGTAGTAAATAAATAAATAAATAAATAAGCAAATATAAATACGTAAACAAACACGTAAATAAACACAAACGAAAACACTTATCTGTCTGGATTTATAAAAATAAAAATAAAAAATGTAAAGTGCAGGTTAATTTGTTTTATTTTTAACTTTATATTTTGTATTAATTTTTTATGTATTTATTTTTTTGAGGCTGTAGAACAAATAATTTGAGTTTCCACTATATCTTATGGAAAATTTTGCTTTGGTTTATGAGTGTTTTGAAATGCAAGCCCACTTCCTGAACAAATTAAGCTCGTAATCCAAGGTTCCACTGTATTACAATTACTAGTAATTAGGAGACATTTTAAATATTGAAAAAAGGTTTAGATATTTCATACTGAGCAAAGGTTAAGAATTGATATGGGTTGTTTTCCGGGACAAATATTCTACAATTCTTTCTGGTGATGCTGAATTAAATAAACATTTTAACAAGATCTTACTGAATAAGAGCAATGTTAATGGACAAGTCATTTTATATGAATACATTTCCCCAGTCAACATAACACACAGGGATAATATTTAAAAAATATATAGATAATCTATTAAGCAGCTTTAGGAATTTAGCCTTTTGCTTTTTGCTTCTTTCATATACACTTTTATTACAGTGTACCTAATGTCAGAATTTAAATTAAAAATTAAAAAATAAAAACACTAATCAGCCATAACATTAAAGCCACCTAGGGTTTGGGTTCCCCCTTGTGCCACCGGAGTGACTCTGGCCCTCGGGCATGGCTCCACAGGACCTCTGGGAAGTGTTGTGCAGTCTGGCACCAGGATATAGGCAGTGGATTCTTTGGGGACTTGTTTGTCTGTCCCGTCCCATGGGTGATTGATCAGATTGGGATCTGGGGAGTTTGAAAGCTGAGTTGTCAGCAGTAGGCTGTTTGTCTGCTTGGCCCCGTGTGCAACAGACTGTGGTGCACTGAGTGGCCAGCAATTACTTTTTTTTGTGCTGCATGGGCTTTTCTGTGGGATCGGACCAGACATGGTGGTGTTTGGTTCCCATGGGCATGGGTGAGCACTGGGTGCCTACGATCCTGTCACCAGTTTACTGGGATATATTTGAATCAGTGTAATTCAATTCACCCATCAGTTGTCATAAAAATACTGTATGTCTGATTGACAAATGTTCTTTTACATATCGAGATGTGTGTGTATATATTCTCCACATTCTGATTCTCGTGGGAGCTTAAATGATTGCTTGTTTTTGAAAAGACACTGAACTTTTAGGTGGAGCAGTTACTGTAAATCTCCTGTCAATCTCGATTTATCTTACACTTGATACTGGGGAGTTCGTCATATCAACTGTAATGAACGTGGTTTGTGTTTGAAGTGACCTAGAAGTGCTCGAAATTGGCCATTTCCAGTTAGATCCAGATTTTTTTCATTTTTCTTCCAGTAAAGCAAAACCGTTTTGTCGGACAAAAGGTCTGTTCCTGTGTATTTGTTCAATTTTAAACTTCCTGTTCCCCTCCCCCAGAAATTTATAGGAAGTTGAAGAAAACGTTCTAACTGTGGCCGTGTGTTTGTCAGCTAAACAACAAACTGAAAATTAACTACAGGCTGTTTAAGTAAGAAACAACATCAGAAAACTTTAAACCAAATGATATTTCGATCATTGAAAAGACAATTCACACAATTAAACAGCTCTGACTGAATCGGATTACTGTAACAATCAGCATTCTGTGTACATGATATGTAATGTTGCATCATAATGCATGTTGAGCACTTTCTAGATTAATTCTCATGTAGGTCAGATGTGCACCTGACTCGTACGTCAAAGTATAACTAATGCTGACTTATACTTCGAAAGAATTTTCAACACATGACACAAAACATTGAAAGCTAAGCTAAAGTGCTGTTCCTACTTGTTACACTTATCGGATGGAGTTTCCAACAGCTGCATTTAAGTCTGTTCATTCATTATGAATTCGATTCAAATGTAAATAAAACCAGCGGGGTGTATGATCTTGCAGTACGGTGTATACCAGACACTGACAAATCCAGGGACTCAGTGAAGGATTGCAGAGAATCTGACCTTCTCCTGATAGAGCTTGTGAAGCCAGTCGGCACACTCCTTCTCATCCTCAGGGATCTCCTCGACTGGAAAACGCCTGTTAGGCAAAATAAAGCATTAGTCGGAGCTGCAGACTGCACCACTAGAGGGCAGTGTTATTGCAGGCATGTTTGACAGGTGCAGGAAGGTCAAACCCATTACTGAGACTTACTGCTAAATACGTCTGTTCTATAAAAACTTACGTACTTACTGAAAATGCAACCCAAAATGCGAATCGTCTGTCTGTGTTACATTTGATGCTCTATAAACTACATCAGCAGAACAATGCATAACAGGTCAAAAGTTTCTAATGTTTATGTCAAACATGACTGCGTAGTTGTTTCAGACACACAACAGTCTCTAAAGTTTTCACAGGATTGTGAGAAAAAACCCCAAAAACTTTAATAGAAATAATAGAGTAAAATGTTCAAACTCGATTGAGAGGACAATAACCACTTTTTAAAACCACGGTAAGCAGAAAAGCATCTCAGAACACAACAGGCCAAAACTTATAGTCACTCATATTCTGAGTTTATAGTGGGCATAGACTTACCAAAACTACAGAACAGTGAGTTTTTTTTTTTTTTTTTTGGGAACATGACTTATTTATCTATCTATTTATTAATTTTATTTATTTAAACCAGACACAGATATATGGAATAACAAACTTTATTTTTGCATGCTCAAATACAAAAATATTATATTCCCAAATACTGGCTTCAATACTAAGCAAATTATTGTTAACATCTTTGGTCATTAATGAACAATCACCATTGCTGAACTTTGGCTGAATTAGGTAAAAACGTGTCCATGGTAACACCGTTCCCAACCAATCAGCCGATTACACAACTTTGAAATGTATAGCACCAGAGTTGTGAATGATCTCTAAACTTTACACTCACCGAATTCTCATGTCAGCTCTGTATTTCTTGCCATTGATGATTCCTAGAAGAGTAGGGGTCTCCTTATCTTTAAAGTTCAGCGTGACGTCATACACCGCTTGGACTGAAAAACAAACCCATGAGAATGCTGTAGATAAAGGCCAACCGCGGGATTGAAATTATTCATGTATGAGACGGAGTCGTGTCACAGACCTGTTCCCTTCAGACATTGCAGTGCGGTGGTGAAGCCCTTGGTGCGTGGCAGTAGGTGGTATTTGAGTTTGGGGAGACCTTTACTCTCTGCCACCTGCATACTGATCTGGTGCTTTTTCTCTGTAAACCGTGTTCCCTCACAATACAGCAGGAACTGTAGGAATGCACATCATACACAAACAGACAATGACATAATTACTGGGCAAGCCCTAATAGCATTACTGATCTAATAACTTGGCAATGCCTCATCTTCAGTGCTGGAAGTTAGTGTTATGCCCGTTATGCCTGTAGCTGTAAGGTCTACTACAGACAATAGCATGGGTTGGGTGGGTGAGGGACGTTTAAAAACCCTGTCTTCTAACTTTTGGATACTGAAATGCCAGCCTTACCTGTGCCAGACACGTGACAAATTCACACCCTATGGTTAGTCCCAAGTAGTGCTGTCACAGCAACAGTCTGTGATTCAGATTTACTTGTATTATAAACGTGCAACGTTGGAATAAAGAAATGCATGATAAACCGGTTAGAGGAAACAGATTATGCAGTTTCATAATATCTCAAACATTAACATTTACAGTGTTAAACTAAAATCTCTCGAATAGGGGCCTCCGAGTGGCGCAGTGGATCTGGAGATTGCTGGTTCGATTCCCAGGTGATGCTGTAACCTCTCGCAGTTGGAGGTCTAGAGAGAGCTGATTGGCCGAGCTCTCTTAGAGGGGAGGGAGGAGAGGTACTTCGTGCTCCCACATTAATCACGGCTCTACAGCCAATCAGGGAATTGCGCAAGCGGAAGGAGCGGATAGCACTGTCCTCAGAGTGCGTTACGCCGGCCCCAACGATACGTGAACGAGCAGTTCGAAAAGATGCAGTCGGCTGACGTCACATGGTTCAGAGGAAACACATGATAGTCTTCGGCCCTCCTGACTGAGTGGTAGTAGTAGCCTTAATGTGGGAGCCCCCTAGTGACGGGGAGGAATTGGACACGACTAAATTAGGGAGAAAAATCAAGAAAAAAAATAATTTAAAAAAATCTCTGCATGCAGTGGCTGGCTAGTGTGGGGTGTGGGAACCCACGGATGGCGCAGCTCGAACCCGGATCCCCAGATCTGAAATTTGACAACCTAGAGCCTGAGCCACCATTTCCACGGTTTTGAATCTCAAAGCTTTTTATAATGAAACTTGTCTTTCAGCACACCTGGTGATGTTTTCTCAGCTCTTATTTTCTGCACCATACTACACTGCGATTATGGGAAGCCATTAGGGTCAAACTGTTTTAGATTAATCGCATGTGTTAACGGGATAATATTGACGACCCTAGTCCTACGCTACACTTATTAGCTAAATTTTTTACTAGTACACTGGTGTCGGTGGACTAAAGGCCAAAAGCAGACACCCTTGGTTCCCTATTTATAGGATACAGGCGTAGTCTTTCACCTAAAAAAAAAAAACCTTCACTTTTACAAAATGTTTACATTCAACTTAAAATACAAAATATTTTAACATACTCAATGACTAGACAAAACTGAAATCGCCAGTTACTGCATGTCCCAGTCCTGCATTTCCAGTTTATGTCCTTTCATTTTGCAACCCTGATGCACTGGCTACGAAGTGCCACAACTAAAAATAGCTCTCCGCTAATCATGTCTATAAAAGGGTCCCCAGGTCCCCCATGTGTACCAGCCCATCCTGCTGTTAAATCTGAAAATAAACATTTCAAACATTAAATAGTTCATTAGTCTGAGGAGTAATTATTCCCTCCAGTAAACAATACAAACAGGAGAAATATACAGTAACTGCATCATCAGGGTAGATAATGTCAATCTAAAAAAAAGAGCATTTGCAAAAAGAGGGTGCACTTCAGGAGAAAACAGATAGCTGCCATCACTGATAAAAATCTCAACTTTCTCTTGTACAGCAGGCCCGATATTACTTCACATTCTCAGTCTGTGATCTTTTCCCTATTTTGCTACACGGCGAGTAGACTGTTACATGCTTGCAATCCTGCCGGGACATTTACCAAACATTTACCGCATTACAAAAGGCCCGTCTCGCCGTTCGCTCATCAGCGTGAGCAGCACCGCCCAAGAAAACAATCTCATGCAAAATATGAGACAAACAAACTAATTTAAGCGTCTAATTTAATACAAAGACCTAGAAACACAAAATGCCCTATATATTTCAGAAACTGCAATCCATCATCACTTGCATCCGACTTCCTTTAGTTAGATTTATGTACACAGCTAGCGTGTTGATGTTTGCACTAAAGGAAGTCTGTCTCAATCATATAACTGCACATGACGGAGATAAAAGCAATTTGGTTTTGCAAATTCCAACAAAAAATGAGAAGAACTGATAGACAATGTCTTGTTACTGGTCAGATTTACTCTAGGTAATACTCTATTCATCCCAGGCTTACTGATCCGTTGGTAAATAATCTATCAAATTGTGTCAAGTCAAACTTTATTTCTCTATATATAATCCCCATGATCAGACTACATGCTTCACATCTGAAAATCTGGGAAAGCCTCTAATGGCCCAAACAGGCTGGCGGCAGGTTATCTGTCGAATTTCTACAATCAGGCGTCGCACTCGCCGAGTGTTTATGGGAACGACTGGAGTGGACTCAGATCCACCTCTGGCGGGACCGTCATTCATGGACATACGGCCTTAATTCATGAAATTGTTATAATCAAAAGTTCCGGTTTGACTTGAACACACCCTCATACAATATGAGGTTACTGGAGTGATGTAGATGCTTTTTTATTGTCACCATCTACAGTATCGTGTTTCGAATGTAGAATAATGAAATAGACAACATTTAAAAGGACTTGTCAGAAACCTGTGTCCAAAAAGTATTCGATAATAGTATAGTATAGTTTGATGCAATGTGTGACATTTATACTGTATATAGCTTATACAAGTACCATGCAGATCCCTCAGAACACACGCACAGAGAGAGAGATTTCCAGACGTATCTACTATTAACAGAACATCCAAATGCCACTGTCTCTTTAATATAACTCTGAACAACAGCATGTTGTAGTTCATGTGTTCATGTTATGGCTTCAGGGTTATAACCTAATTTCTTGAACACACTCACCCACATGTACTCAGGATAATCCTTGAGTTGTTTGAGCCCATTGAACACCGTCTCCCTGTCCTCCTCCCAATTTCTCTTGCAAAACACGATCTCCAGGAAGTACCAGGTCCAGCCAATTAGAGGAACCTTCAGCAGTTCGCGTTTCGCCAGCACCTTAGAACTCTGTGATAAATGGAATGAAAAAGTAGATTGCAGCATTCATTGATTGAACTATCAATATTTTTTTCCAAAAAAAATCATTTTCTTAAGACCATTTGCTCATTTTCCGGACCCAGAAATATTCTAAAGTCCAGTAACAGGGACCCCCTGCCCTGCACACTTCCAAGTTTTCTCTCCTGCAACACATGTGGCCCGAATAATCAGCTTATTACTTGCGGCCTGAAGTAAGCTTAATAAAGAAATAAACCAGGAGTGCTGACTGGAGTTAGGACTTCAACCTGTTCCAGGCAGGAGGTTCCCAGTTAAGAACCCTTGACCTATATTAAATGATCTCCTAAGCGCTTAAGTTAATACAGAGTACTGACGAAAGACAAATAATGAGGACAGTCATCTCATTTATTTACAGTATATTAACCGGTGGCTATTACATTAAATTAGCATGCGTCTGTAGGAGAAGCATATTCTTGGCGTACTCACCCCCAGCACGCCGTATCGCTCACACATGGTCCAGCCGCATAGGAAATCTATTTCATAGTTGTGGTTGAGGATGATGATGACGTGCTCTTTTCCGAACTGGTCTATTGTGGCCTGGTCAGAATAGAGTGTGCATTCGGTCCCTGACCACCACTCTAGAAGCATCACCAACTCTGTGTGTGTGTGAGAGAGAAAGGAGTTTATACCCAAATGCAATATTCTTGGATTACTACAGACGCTTCTATATAAAAATTACATGTTAGGAAGAATGTAATCAGGGTGAATATTGTTTTTTTTCCTTGAGAGAAGAATAAATCACAGAGGTGGTGGACAGTCATAAGATGACAAAACAGACGAGTTTATCAGACGGGTTTTCTTGCTGAAAGTGCTTCTTTATTTTAAGTTGTGGGTTTTGGCAGGTAGCTGCTCTCCCTACTTTCCAGTACTGCAACATTGTATCTTTTAGTGGTACGTAGTACTGGACTGTACGGGCCTCCTTTCGCCCATGGATGTTACAGATTATGAATAGATTATTCAAATATAAATATAGGTACAACTAGAAGGCACACAATTATTTATTCATTTTGGTTTGAGGCTAGACATGCGCATTATGTCAGGGACACAACAAAAGCAGACACCTTTTTACCCGAGTTATTAATTTATTCTGAAAATAAATAAATAAAGAGACAGATAGACATGGTTGCTTTGTGGTTAGTATTGTCGCCTTGCACCTCCAGTGTTTGGGTTCGATTCCCACCTTGGAGTCGGTGTGCATAGAGTTTGCATGTTGGGTTTCCTGACACAGTCCAAAGACATGCAGGTTAGTTTAACTGGCGTTCCCAAATTCCCTATAGTGTGGGAATGACAATCAGGGCAACTCGACCCCTAAAGTAACTGTTAAACAGCAGCGCAGCTTCTTACTGAATTCCTGTACAGTAGCGCTGATTAACAAGGTGCCGTTGTTAACATTTCAAGAGGCAATACATTCACATCTTTAGCAGCACATTAGTGATGCACGGGTCTAGGGGTGGGCGATATAACCAAAATCTTCTATCACGGTAGAAGCAATTTTCTAACTCGATAACGATATATATCACAATATAGCAATTTGTATCTGAAAATGC